>LOJH01051689.1:0-12471 GCA_001685095.1 Ellobius talpinus
GCCTCGAACTCACAGAGATCCGCCTGCCTCTGCCTCCCCAGTGTTGGGATTAAAGGCGTGTGGTACCATGCCCGACTGTCGTTGTTTCCTCTCCCCTCCTTTTTCATTCCCCCTTTTCACATGAAGCATCCAGGTTTTTTTCACTAGCCTAATAGTAGCCCATAAAAATAAACTAAAGTCTATTACATGATTCTATTCTACATGTCTTATATTTCTTTTGTTCTCTAGAATTTTACTAAGCCTCATAATTGCTGTCTTAGTTAGGTTTTATTTAGCTGTGGTAAAACACTTTGACTAAAAGCAACTTGGGGGAGAAAAGGGTTTATTTGGCTTATATATCCTGAATCACAGTCCACTGATGGAAGCCAAGACAGAAACTCAAAACAGGTGGGAACCTGGAGGCAGGGACTGATGCAGATGCCATGGATGAGCGCTGCTTATAGCACCCAGGACCACCAGCCCAGCGGTGGCACCACCCACAATGGTCTGGGCCCTCCCTCATCAGTAATTAGCAAATGCTCTACAGGCTTGCCTACAGTGGGGCCTTATGGAAGCAATTTCTTAACTAAGTTTCCCTCCCCTCAGATGACTATTGCTCTGTCAATGACAAAACTAGCCCACACACTTTTCTGTACTTGAAGTATATTTATAGTCTCTCCTTTGTCTAACTTTTCATTTCCTTTTAATATTTTTTCAAATAAGTAATACTGTATCTGTGAGGTATTTAGACCCTGTGTACTTACTATATCCATTAAGTTAGAGCATTTTTGCTATTATTAGCACATATTTAATTTCTATAACCCACCAGTGGCTATAGGCCCAGAACTCAGATCTGATCATCCAGGTTGCATAGGATTTCTTTCCCACTAAGATTTTAGTCTTCCAAAAGGAAGGATCTCTTAGTTGTCCTCTTCTGCTCTGACGGTCGTGTTGGTTAACTATGGATTCCAGCTTCAGTGGATCATTCTCTTAGTGCAGTTAGGAAATATTCTGCAGCACGTTTCTCCGTGTGCTTAGTGTGCAGTTCCACAGTCTCCTGTGTGTTCCAACCCATCAGGGAGAACTGAAGATAATCCATGTATCATGGCTTTCCAGAATCGCTACATGATGGTCTCCTCAGAGGATGCAAAGAAAACAGACTAGTAATGGCTAAGAGCCAGACTCTGGTCCTTGGAAGAGGTGCAGCATTAAGCAAAGGATTTATTTCAGTTACAGTGGATCCTATGGACACCTGCTTGTGATGGTTAGAACAAGTGGGGTCTGAAGTGGTGTGGGTGTTGTAGGAAATTTGGTTCTCATTCTCTTTACTGTTTTTTTTTTTAACATTTTTCAGTTAAGGTAGCATTTTATTGAAAGGTGTGTAGGTTCTCAAGAGAACCAAGGCTGAGATGTGCCTTGTTGAGGGCAGAGCATTGCTGATGATGAGCAGTTACATGACATGGAGCGAGCCCTACAGAGAAGTTTTTTTTCCCCATTCCTCCATGTACAGAGTTTTAATGGATATATTAAATGTTGATTTAAACACTTAATGTGAGTCAATTGATATAAAGTTTTATTTGCTTGCTTATTTCTGTTTGGAACTGTTTTTGCTAGGATCATAACTTTAATTCTTGATCTTTAGGGCAGTAGATTGCTATAGATTTTTTTAAGTAAGCATATAATTAGCATTCTTGCATTGAGTACCAACAGTTAAGGATAGCCACAATTTTTATGATAAAGTGTCCTGAAAGTCTCAGTAACAGATACAGAAATATGATAGTTTAGGGGTCCCACATGTAAATAAAACACAGGTGATGTTAGATGTTAAAGCAGAAAACCTATGTATAAATGAAAAACCTAGAAATAAAGGCAGGCTTAAACACCCCGTATAGAAAAATCCATACCCCGAGGGTTTCAGAGTAACCCGGATGTGGAAAGATGGCATGTGAGGCAGAATATAAGATGAGCTTGGTATAAACCATTTTTAGACACCTTCATTTGTTACATTTCTCAGATATTCTGTGTATTTAAAACTACTCAACTGCTCCTTCGTGAATTTTCTGTTCTTTGGATAACAACTCAGGTAGCTTCCCCTGCTAGTACTGCGGCATGTCTGGAGTTTGTCTCACCTTTTCTAGTGTGCTTTCTTAGCATTTCAGAAAACTCTTCCTGTAAATAAGGGTAAATGAAAGAACCTCTAGATCCTGGACTTTTAGACTGTCCTTTGGGCCTGAAGAAGTGGGTGTTTCCAGAACACCCTAATTTGTTTATCATGTATAGTGTAGAAGAACATGGCTTTTGATGGGGACCTCCTCCGGTGCTGTGTGTGGGGCATCAGGCTCACTGTCTTGTTTCCACCCCGTGCAGATCATCCTCTAAGCCCCGTGTGCTGATCTTTGCCGCTGCTTTGCTATCACTGTTTGTTGGGCTCACCTTACCCTTCTGAATATGAGGAGTGCTAAATCAGTCACTCTAGTTTCCTATGAGTTGCATTTTGCTCCAGTCCTTTTGTGTTTGGTTTTGAAGTTTGTATTTATGTTTTAAATGTTAAACCCAGTTCCCCATTCCTGCTTCCACAGCAGCGTATTTGGTTTTTCTCCTCAAACCAGGATGCTAAAGGAAATGTGCTGGATTCAGTTTGTACCAGGACACTGAATCTAAAACAAAAGAATAGTGGATTTCTGTAAAAGTCCACACATTCTCAGAAATGTGTTGAGGTACTTCAGCTTCCCAAGTCCCTTCTTTGCTTGTGTCTTTTTTTTCTGTGTGTTTCCTCACCCCTAGTATTTTTTTTTACAAAAGTCAAGTATTCTACAAGGTTTGGTGATTTTTTTTTTCTCATTCATAGAAAGGAAATGGAAAGTGGATGGCCTATTGGAGAGCAGCCAGGAAGATCAAGGTGACCAGTTCTGGCCGCTCATGCTCACCAACAAGCTCATGCATGTAGACAATGGAGGTAACACAAGAAAAGCCTCCACTCTAGAAATGGACCCTGTTTCTTCAAGAAGTTTTCTGCTCAAAATATGTGACTCATGTGAAATGAATTTAAATAATATTTCAGGTGTCATTATTAGTAAAAAGAACTATTCCAGAAAGAAACTTGATGAGTTTAATATAGGTGAGAAACCACTCCTTAAAATTGGGCATGAGAAAATTTCTGTAGGAGCAAAATCATATAGATATAATGAGAAAAGGGGTGGCCTCAGCCTTTGCCAGGGTCTCACACGGCCAGTTTCTGGTCAGCCTTTTGAGTGTCATGAAAACGGACAAGGCTTCCGTGAGGAAGTGGCCCTGTGCCAGAATCAGCATTCTCAGCCAGGTGAGACGCTCTGTAAACACACTGAGTGCGGACGAACTTTTGTCGACAGTTTGAAGCTCAGTGTGTCGCAGAAAACTCACCTGCGTATGAAGCCGCACGAATGCAGCATTTGTAGAAAGTCCCTTTATGTGGATTTGCAGTTTGGACATGAGGGAGCTCTTCCCAGGAGCAGTCCTTGTGAGCAGAACACCTGTGACAAAATCTTCTGTGATGGCCCAGCTTTCATTGTTCATCAGGAAGCTTACTCAAGACAGAGTGCCCAGGAGTATAAAGTGAGTAACAAAGTGTGGGCAAAGTCAGCTCTCTTTAAACACCAGCTAGTCCAGATGGGGGGGAGACCCTATCAGTACCATGAAAACGGGAAACTTTTCAGCAAGAAATCACATCCCACCCAGTCTCGAAGAGCTCACTTGGGAGAAAAAACCTTTGAATGTGGTGAGTGTGGTAAAATGTTTTGGGAGAAATCAAACCTCACCCAGCACCAGAGAACACACACAGGAGAGAAACCATACGAATGTACCGAATGTGGGAAAGCCTTTTGCCAAAAACCGCACCTTACCAACCACCAGCGAACGCACACAGGAGAAAAACCCTATGAATGCAAGCAATGTGGGAAGACATTCTGTGTCAAATCAAACCTCACTGAACATCAAAGAACACATACAGGGGAGAAGCCCTATGAATGTAATGCATGTAGGAAATCCTTCTGCCACAGGTCCGCCCTCACTGTCCATCAGAGAACACATACAGGAGAGAAACCGTTTATATGCACTGAATGTGGGAAGTCCTTTTGTGTGAAGTCAAACCTGATTGTACATCAAAGAACTCACACAGGGGAGAAGCCCTACAAATGTAATGAATGTGGGAAAATGTTCTGTGAAAAGTCAGCTCTTACTAAACACCAGAGAACTCACACGGGGGAGAAGCCCTACGAATGTAACATGTGTGGGAAGACCTTCAGTCAGAGGTCGGTGCTCACCAAGCATCAGAGAATTCACTCTAGGATGAAGGCCCTTGCAGCCTCCTAGATGGTCACCTTCCTTATGCCTCTCAAGTCGGTTGTACGGTTTGAAAAGTGAGCTTAGAGCCTGCCAAAGAATACCAGAGTCCTAGAAAATGCCATTTTCTTGAAATACATGAAAGCTTTCAAGAAAATAAAAACTTTCATTAGAAGATTGTTTTAAAGGAAAATCATTCATATAAATATATGGTTAAAAAAATCTATGAAGTTTAAATTGTGTAATGTCTTCCAAATGCGTTTCAAAATTGTATTTTAAATATAATGGATAATATTAATTTTACTTGTATTCATAGGAGAGTATGAAACTTAAAAGTGAGTGACAATAGCATTAAACATGTGTGTGAAGAACATCTGATGTTTATAGACCTTGTGTGCATATGGTAATGTAATATTTATGTACTTTAGGAAGTGCTTGATCTGTGTATTAGAACCGAGTAAGGATGTGAGGAAAAACCGAACCCTTAGTGTAGTAGCTATTACAGTATACTTTCAATACTAAGTACCACCAGTGTCTTTTTAGGTTGATAAGATTATGTTTATGGACATATGTGTGAATGTGGATCTACATGTATGCATATGTAAATATATTTATATGCATGTACACAAATGGTGATGTCATAAAGGCAGCTCACACCAACTGAAAAGTGCTGATAATTGTTAAAATTTCAAGAATTGTGTGAATCAATCGTTTAAAGTTACACGAAGTTGCAGCTAAATTATATTGAGAGCAAAGGAAATAAACAGCACTCGTCATCCCTAATGATTTGCTGTCTTTCCCTGTTAGCTTTGCTGCGTGCCCTTGGCCTCCATGCGGAGAGTGCTGTAGAGTGAGGGTTCTGCTGCTGCCTCTCCAGAGTCCACCACATCCATCCCTACTCTCATGTTGGTGGCTTGGACTTCGAAACTGACAAAGCATGTGCCAGGGTATGGATTTCCTCAGAGAAGCTGTGTGCATGTAAGCTATATGGCAGACTTAAAGTATAAATCACCCATCCTTCTTTCTATTTCCTAAAATAAATAAATAAAAATGGCTATAGCCATCATTACCAAACTGCCTCTATAGTAAAGAAGCCAAAAGATGGTTTATTGAGCCTTTTAATTACCTCAGAATTGTCTAGTTCTAAATACTACCATTCTCTTGTTAGGTTGGCCAGTATATGTTTTGAATGACATTGTTTCATGCCCACACAAAACATTGTTACATACTTTTCACTATTTTTGACCATGAGTAGGTGTGACCATTATTACCAAACTACCCATTTGGTGAAAAAAAAATCAAGCAGTATATTTCTGAGGGTTTTTCTTAGCTACCTCTGTGTCAACTATATAAATGCTGTTAATAAAAATGGTATGTATTTACATGACTTAACATGAGTTGTAAATGGTAATGCTGCACTCTAAAAATGAAATATGGTAGTGTATAATAAAGTGCTCATTTTTTTACCATTGGTATTTCATTGTGTATCTGTTTAGGCATGGTTACATGTAACCATACTTCTGTGTAATTCAGTAATATATATATATATCTGTATATAGAACTATAGACTCCTTCATAGTGTCTCCACCTCCTTTGTGCTATTTCCAATACCTCCTAGAAACACACTGATCAGTAGTTTTAAGAGATGCTCTGGTCACTTCTTTGCTGAGCTGAGTTTTATCTCTTTTTCCTCCACCCAAAGATGTTTTGGGAAATAAATTGAGATTAGTCAAAGCTAGTCATGGCAGCTCCATTCTGACAAGTTTTTGAAGTTAGGAAATGCTGTGTAATACTGGAATAGATCTCAGTGATGAAATTGTTATAACGAGATGACATTAAGAGACATGAAAAGATATTATACCTGTTGGATGCATTTACTTAGACCTGTACATGATATTGGCATATAGTCTGTGGCCTGGAAGGGCAGTAACCCAATGATGGCAATGCACACAGTGCAAAAAGCTGACCCGGGTATGATGTCACTGAGCTGTTTAGTCCTCTACACCGCTTCTTTCTGGGACTTTGTATTATTTTCAACAATACCTGTTACTTGTTTGTTATTAGGACTGTCTGACACAGAGTTGAAGCCATTCCAGTTAATAACAGAGATCACTTTTTCAAGTGCTAACATTTTATATAGTGGTTTGTGGGGAAAAGTCCTTTTAACAGTTTTCTGCATGGATGGATGGATGCTTTGTAAAGCCACAGTTCTTTCTAGTGGAAAATAGAATGCCTCAAATAAAAAGACATTATGGTAGACTAACTCTAGCAATGTTGTCCAGGAGCAAGTGATGTTGAAACACACAGAAACTAGTGCATACAGGTTGCCATTTTCCTTCTGACAAGGATGTAAACTGGATTAGCATATCCCAGTTCAAGCTAATGTCATTAAGGAGATACTGTCACTACCAAAATTATAGCCCAAATTGCTAGTACCTTATTTTGAAGAACCTGACTAGATGCACTGCAGGTGAGCCCAGAGAAGGTGGAGAGATTGTCTAGGTAGCAAAAATACAGAATAAGCAGTGTAGTGGTTTTCATTTCGGTAAACTCCTAACCTCTTAGTATTGGAAATAAAGCTATTGTACTAATTGAAACAATTATTTTCTCTGTGTCATGCTTTCCTGTGAGAAAAATTGGATATGAATAAATCCCTTTTGAAAATGAGTCATATAGCAGGTATGCCTACCTTTTGAAGTGTTTGCAGCAGAGTGTTAAGGTACATGATTTACAAACATCTTTGTGATGTTCCTTGTTATATGTTGGGTGAAGTTAAGTCCCATTGCATTTTTTCCTATAAATTAGTGACATGTCTCTGCACAAATCTGAGTTTATTTTTTTATCCTGTGTATATATTTCTACTTCTGTTTAATGTATTTTTGTGTCTTGATACAAATTTAAGGTTATTTTCCTACTGTAAGGTATTGTATTTATGCAGCCCATTTAAAAATGTAAAGTTCTAGTCCTTGAAAGCTATATTATAAAGTATTTAGGATAATTAAAAAATGCAACTTAGGAGTTAGTTATCTATAGCAATCCAACTTGTAAGTCATGTTAGGTATGTTTTCAATGTCAAACAAAGATATATTTTAGATAGATGATCTTCAGACACTTCGGAGGCCTACAGAATGTGCCATTTAAGATGATTTCATAACATAAAGCTTTTCATGATAGTGGTACACATCTGCTCCTGGCAGCACCAATTTACTTCAAAAGAGGATGATGGGCATCAAAGAACCACCATATGGTGTTTGCTTTCATTTGTGGTAGGGTTATCCACTGGGCAAAAAAGCTGCCTTTGCCTCGACTACTGACAAAATGCTGTCCAACTTGAACAAGCAGGACAGAAAAGAAGGCAGTTGCTGAACTTTGCCAAAACACGATAGGACAGTCCTTCAAAATTCCTGCTTCACAAAAAAGTGTCAGATATTCTAGGCCTGTATGCTGTAGAATATTATTTTAAGGTGTGTTACTTTTGTTTATCAGTGAAACATTTGTTTAATGATGTAAAGATTTGTTGCTTTTGTTTATGCTGCATTTGCTTAACTCTGTGAAGCTGTGATTCTTTGCCTGTCTAAAACACCTATGATCCTCAGAAAGAGCTTTCTAATCCTATAATGGCCCATTAGTAGATTTCTGGCTTCCACATGTACTCCAGATTAAATACATGTAGCAGAAGATTTGAAGCTATGACCCACATGTGAGAGAACATGGTGTTTCATTTTCTGTGCCTAGAACACCCCAACTGAATCACTAACTGTGGACCAAGTGTTCAAATACATGAACCCATGGTAATTTCTCATTCAGGCTAGCACATTTGGCTCCTAGATCTTGTAGGCATTTGGCTGTCTCAAGATGTTACAAAATGCATCTTAACTTCAAAAGACCCCATAGTCTTTAGCATCCAAACTACTCAAAATCCAATTTCTTTGGAGACTTAAGGCAGTCTCTTATGTGTGACCACCCTGTAGATTAAAAAGAAAAACAAACCAAGTCACAGACTTTCAACCCATAATGAAACAGAATGTACATTCCCTTCCAGAAGTGAGGAATGGCGGCATAGTGAGGAAATAGTGGAACAATTAGGGCAGACCCAAATCCTCTAGCTCTGCCTGTCCAGTATCTGGGACTTCAGTCTTAAAGGATTTGTATGGCTCTACCTCTCTCACTTTGTTGCTTTCAACATAATATCTCTGTCTTGGGCTGGCTGCATTTCCTGTGTGCAGTTCTTGGCAGATGTCTCGATGCTTTGGCATGTCCAATATTTTGGAGTCTCCACCATGACCCAGCTTTACCTCCTTCATGCCCCTTGCATGAATGGTCTCTCGGTGCCCCTTGCAGGGACTCTTAACTCTGCCACACTTTGCCTTGACTGAATGGCTCTCTAGAGGAAGAATCAACAACCCCCCCCCCGTCAGTGCTGGACTCTTCATGTCTCCAAAGCCAGAGTACATGAGGAGGAAACCGCCAAGTTTGGCTGCCAGCTTAGGATGAACCCCCCTCTGCTGCTTTAATCATATAATCAGCAGTTATTCCTATAGAAGTATTCGCGAAGGAATACTTTGGACCAAAGAGAAGGATAAGTGCATGGGAGCTGTGACCACCTTTGTAAGTCCTGGAAAAAAAAACAGCATAAAAGGAGGAGGAGTTGTGAAGAAAAAAGGAGGCAGTAGGTGGGGGATGGGAACAACAGTAGATCATGGGTGGTGCACATAATCAGCACATTATACACAAATATGAAATCACCAAAAGTCATACAAACATAAACTATCCCCCCAAAAAAAACCACACACATCATTCACTATGAACAAGTTGGTTTTATTTCGGAGATGCTGAGATACTTCAGAATACACAAATGGATAAATGTCATATCTGATATAAATGGTCCCAAAGACAGAAATAACATGATCATCTGAATTGATACCAAAAAAGCCTTTGACAAAATCCAAAGTCCATTCATGATAAACGTCTTGGAAAGAATATGGATAAGTCATAATTTTTAGTACACAATGACTTTTAAAAGGATTTGCAAAACGCAAAAGCAGATAAAGTGTCCAGAGGGCTTATTTTTGTTGTTGTTTGATTTGTTTTGTTTGTTTGTTTGGTTTTTTGAGAAAGTATTTCTTTGTGTAGCCCTCCCTGTCCTGAACTCGCTCCGTAGACCAGGCTGGTCTGGAACTCAGAGAGTCTTTCCTGCTGAAATGGGAGCATTTTGTGGGGAGGGGGCTGGAGGGCTTGAATGGTGGTCAAAGGATGGAAGGAGAGAGGAGCGCAAACCTTACAACCTTTGATTTTGTTTCATCGTTTCCATATAAACCTTTAAAACTGTTTCGTGTTGATATGCTATGAAGAGGAACAAAACAGGGTAGTTTGAGGCAACCTGAATCCGTGTTTTTAGTCCAGTATCACTACAGTTGAACAATAAGCTCTTGTGAGAGCTGTTTTGCATGGACATATTATTTGGTGGGAACCTGAATCTACATTCCTAAGCCACAGTCACTCATATTTGGCGCAATAACCTGTTTCTTACTCTTCTTGAGATAGGGGTGCATTTTGGGTCTGGCATAGTTAGAGCAAAGAACGCGGACTGTGTGTGTGTGTGGGGGTGTTTATGGACTTTTCTTCAGGTGGGACCGGAAGGAGTCCTGGGAATAGAAGGCTGAGCACAAAAAAAAAATGGTAAGTGGCTATGTTTCTTGAAAAAACAGCCCTCTCCAGGAGCATAGAGAAGCACCCTTTGGCCCTGCCCTCGGCCCGTCGGACCTGGCACAAGAGGGCACTAGAGAGCTGAAGAATCTAAGCACTGTCCGTGCTGGCCTTTCTAACAGTGAGCGGTAGGCTGCTGGACTAGCCTTGGGCAGTGGGGTTCTGAGCTTTCAAACTGGGGCTGGTGGTGACTCAAGGGCCCCCTGGCTTTCCTCTCCTACTCAAGCGGGCGAGGCTCCAGGGCCGCCCGGACTCCTAGCGTGGAGTCAGCGTGCGCAGCTCCTCTCTGCCGGAGTCCTGCAGCTGGGTCCCTCGAGCCGAGTGATGAGGATTTACCCGAGGAACTCGGCGAAACCGGCGGCTGCGCCTGCGCACACTCTCAGCCAATCAAGAGCTTACTTCCGGCTTTCTCCCGACTAGCGTCCGTTTGCTGGTCACTCTTTTTCTCCTCTTTCTCGATTTCCCCCGGCGGGTGCACGCGAAGGACAACTTCCGCTTCCGGCATCGTGCTTGCGGGCCCGGTCAGTTGCGGCCGAGGGATTGGGCGATTCCGCGAGCACCGCAGGCGCCGTCCGTCAGTCTGCTTCCCGGGGAGGTCGGTCCTCCAGCCTCCGACGGGCTGCCCCCAATCCACGCGTCTGGGCTAGAAGGCAAGTTTCCCAACCGCCGGAGAGGTTCTGCCGTGAGTGCGGGGGGTGCCCGACCCCAAGGAGATGGGGCGGGAGGGGGCGGGAGGGGTCCCTCCAGCAGGTGACCTAGAGCCGGCTCTGACGGCTGCACTTTTCCGAGCAAAAAGAGGAGAGCACAGGTAGGGAAAAATGTGCTTCTTCCGGTCGCTGCGAGACCGGTCGGACCAGCACTGTTGTAAACTTTTATGTTCGTTTTCTCTTAGAAAACCACTTCTTTATGAACTTCATTGTGAACTGAACGTGAAAGGCTAGCCTGAGTTGTCCGGTGCAGTCGGCACTTGCCTCGTATACCTGTTTCGGTTTAAAATTAGTTAAAATTGAAGATTGTTTTTCAGTTTCTCAAGATACGCTTGAAATTCTCTGTAACCACGTGTAGTTGATTGCTACTGTGTAGAGAACCGCATAGCATATTATTTCTGTCATCACAAAACTGAACACTGCCGATGGTTTTAAGATACGTGAAACATAATAAAAGGGATAATATTGGTGCTGGCAACTCTTCTACTTTATGGCATAAGAAAGAAATGAATTTGAAGATGGCTAAGCAGTTTCTATCTCTGTTCGGAGAACAAATATATCATTACTTCACAAACAAACAAATGAAATTTACTGCCCCCCCCCCGTTGCCTTGATTATAGTATTTTCCCACCACCATGCCACCCTGTTCCTTATAGGTTAAGACTTATAGTTGATAAGTGGCCGCCATGGAGGCCAAGGATCACAAGAAACACAGAAAGAAGCACAGTGGGCCTAAAGCTGAGAAGAAAAAGAAACGGTACCTGCAGGACCTACAGCTTGGCGATGAAGAGGATGCCCGGAAGAGAAACCCTAAAGCTTTTGCCGTTCAGTCCGCTGTGCGGATGGCTCGGTCCTTTCACAGGTGTGTTTACCTGGAGTTGGTGGTTCTTCCATTTCATGAAGTACTAGGAGCCTCTCTCAGACGGCGTTTGGCTTTGCGAGTCTATCTCAGATCTGAAGGACATAGGCATACCATAGTGCTTTCCCTAATGTCTTAGAACTCCAACCAAAGAAGCATTTTGCCTCTAACATCTGCCCTTTGCCTTTCTTTTTACCCAAGAGAAAAGAATTTCTATTAGTTTACAGAAAAATTTTGTAAACTTTAACTATCTCCATGACAATATGTATGGTGCCCCCATCCTTCATTTAATGTAAAGTACGAAAATAGCTGTATTTCGGGAGACATTCTATATATCCACCAGTTTCCTTTAAATGTTACTGAATTAAATTCTTTCGTTTGTTTTTGTTTTTTCCTGACTTTCTCGGAACTCACTTTGTAGACCAGGCTGGCCTCATACTCACAGATCCTCCTGCCTCTGCCACTGCCTCTGAGTGCTGGGATTAAAGATTAAACGCGTGCACCACTGCTGCTCAGCCTGAATTAAATTCTTTCAAGAGCAGAGGTTAGGAGTTATTCTCATCCCAATTCTGTGGATGAGAAACCAGGTCCAGGACAAACATTAAATAGCCAGTTGACTGATTGAACTTTTGCTTTATCTCCTATACCTCTATTTGTTTAATACAGTCTCCATCTTTGCCTTTTAATCTCTTGAACATTAAAGTCAAATCAGTCTTGATTTATGATGTGTTTGATTATTAACTTTATTTTTTAGTCATCTGTTTTATTTTTACTGAAGAATAGTTTCGCACTGGGGGGCTTAGAAATTAAACAATTAAATTCAAGTTAATTGTTTCTTTTTAAAAAAAAGGTTTTCTTTTTTTTAAGATTTATTTATTTATTATGTATACAACATTCTGCCTC
>LOJH01051691.1:0-12471 GCA_001685095.1 Ellobius talpinus
CCCAACTCCCTCTAGTGCAACAGCAGTTTGCAGGGGTGGGGGTGGAAAGAAGGCAGAAGCGAGGAGGAAGCACTGCAATGGGGGAGCGAGTGGTCCTGGCAACAGGAGAAGATGCAAGCTCAAGTCGAATGCAACATGCAATCCCTGGCCACCCCGCCCCCTTTGCAAATAACTACCCTTGAACCACTTTATTAGCCGTGCGGAGTCCCACACTAGCTCGGGGGAGGGGCGGGGGACGGAGTTCTTCGCTCACCTTTATTTATTGCTGCTTTCTGCCCCCCTCTCCATGTTTTTTATTCCTAAGTTCTTTTGTTCTAAGGGGGATGATGGCATTTACTTTTCTGCTTTGTGTAGCAGGGCAGTCACTGGGAATCGGCCACGTATAATCCGGCGGTTTGTCATATTTTATTAGTGAAAGTATTTTATGCCTGGTCCACCTCCAAGGACTGTAACATGGAGAACTGCAGGGGGTGGGCGACATCAGAAGAATTCTTGTTTTCAGAGATTTCTTGGCGGGGCGGGGAGGGCCTTTTTTTTTTTAAATCTTTGAGGAGGTTCATTTAAATTATTAAATCAATAGTTTTCAACTTAAAACTTAATACTTTTGCACGGGTGAATTGTTGGGTTGTAAAATAACACCCAACCACAATTTAAAAAAAAGTAAAATATCCTAGCTCTTAAAAAAAAATCCCATCTGGACACTGATCTCTGTTCTGAGCTGCATGCTGAACTTAACGTAGTGTTAGCTTTCCTCTGTTAAATAACAATAAACCTTAACCTCGACGGAATACAAATGGGGGCTGGGGGTGGTTTGGTTTTTAAGGTTCAGCACTTCTGTAGCATCTGCCACTACGCATTTTCCAGGCATTGATTAACCATGCAACTCCCATAGGCATGAAGTCCAGTTTTTGCAGATGAAGAGCAACAGTGATGAGATGATTCGCCCCAAGTCAAAGTGAGTCATAGGCAGAACCAGGAAGAGCCTTGGACTTGATTTGTTACTAGTCACATCTTTTCCATTAAGTAATATTTTCTCCAAGAAATAGTACTTAAAAATAAGCGCACATTCTTTATCTTACCAGAGGGACTCTGAGATCACTGGATATGAAGAGATGTTCTTCTGTGAGCTGCAGAATTTAAATTTAGCTTCTCAAGAGAAAACATTTAAAAAATAAAACTGATTGCTTAAAAGGAAAAAAAGTAAACTTTATTTTACATATATAGGCCGTTAAGTCGTAGTTTTATGTTAAAAAGAATTCACAGCAGAAAGTGTTAAGAGTTTAAAAGTAAAAATGAAAGTCCCTCTTAATGATTCAAGAAGCCTGGATGAACTCATAGTGTGAAACTCAGCCTCTTATGCAGTCAAGATAAATAACAGAAGAACAAGTTGTGTACAGAGACCAGCTTCAGCACTTGGGTAACCAACCAGTGTACTTCCTTCAGCTGCACCATCATCCCAAGGGGCAAGATGTCAACTTTTCCATAGGAAAGCACCCTTAGTGTTCTTTTTGGGGGGAAAAACTTTTTTAATTTTTTTCAGAAACATGGGGGAAGGTGGCTAATGTAAAAATTGGGTGCATACAGCAGATCAGCAAATTTTCTGTGAAAGCCCAGATCATAAACTGTCTTAGTTTTTTGTGTGTGTGCCTAAGTCAACCAAGAGCTTCTCAACTCTTCTGTTCCTTTAACAGAATCCACCAGACTATATGTAAACAAATGTGCCTACGTGAGTGTTGGAATAAAGTTTTATTCGTGCACATTGACATTTGACTTCCATGTGCTTTTCATCTTATGAAATGTGTTTTGTTCTTTTACTTTTTTTAACTTTTAAAAAATGCAAAAAACTCCAGGCAGTGGTGGTGCACACCTTTAATAGCACTCGAGAGGCAGAGGCAGGTGGATCTCTTGAGTTTGAGGTTGGCCTGGTCTACAGAACTAATTCCAGGACAGCCAGAACTGTTACTCAGAGAAACCCTGTCTCAAAANAAAAAAAGAATTAATTTCAGCTTTTTGTTTTTTGTTTTGGTTTTTTTTGAGACAGGGTTTCTCTGTGTAGTAAACTCACAGAGATCTGCCTGCTTATGGTGGGATTAAAGGCGCACACCACCACTGCCAGAGGAAATTTTAGTCTTTTCAGGATGGCTCTGGGAGGATGGGGTGTAGTAACTGTCCTTTGCTCATCCCTTCTCACGAGGGTTCAGATTGAGTCGTCACTGAACTTCCAGCAGGGAGTTGTTTGTACAGCAATTAGAAATCAGAATTCTAAAATAACAGATATTTACAGGTCAATTTCTTTCGTTTGTTGTTGTTTTGATTTCTGGGCATAGGATTATTTTGGGGTGTTTTGTTTTTGAGACAAGGTCTTATGCTGTGGCCCAGGTTGGCCTCCACCTGCTTCTGCCTCTAGAGTGCTAGAATTATACATGTGAGCCGCCATTCCTGTTTTCAAATGTTTTAGCTGTGTAATGTCTAACATTCTTGAGGCTCTCAGTATTTATGGAAAAGAACATTCTACCTTGTGATCTTGTGATTCTTTGACAGGCAATCTTTCTGTTTTATACTCAGAGAGTAAAATATAATGGGATTGTGCAAACCTGGATTCTAGTACCTAAGAACTTACCTCTCTTTCAACTAAACTACTTTGGGCAAATTACTTCGCTTTCCCACCACCTCAATAGTTGTCATATGCAGTGAAGGTGTTGGGGGCTGGGCTTGTAGCTCAGTTAGAGAATGTCATGGTGTACTTGCTGGAGGCACTGGGCTCAGTCCTTAGCACCCAGATTGGACGAGGCTGAGGAGGCACTTGGGAGGCAGAGGCAGGCAGATGTCTGTGACTTCAAGGCCAGCCTGGTCTACAGAGGGAGCTCCAGAACAGCCTAGGCTACACAGAGAAACCCCGTCTCAAAGGGGAAAGGTAAAGAAGAGAGAGTAAGGAAAGCAAAAGAAAAGACTGTTAGGGGCTGGAGAGATGGCTCAGTGGTTAAGAGTATTGCCTGCTCTTCCAGTCTTCCAAAGGTCCTGAGTTCAATTCCCCGCAACCACATGGTGGCTCACAACCATCTGTAATGAGGTCTGGTCCCTTCTTCTGGCTAACTATATACATAATAAATAAATAAATATTTTTTAAAAAAAGACTGTTAATTGAGATACTTCAGTAAAGTGCTCCCTGCAGCTCTCAGTATGTGAGACTGGGTACAACGTCTGTCTTTGTGCCACAGAGTTCGTTCTGCATGGCTGGGAAGGCAAACAAGTGCTGCCTTGCCTTGACAGTGCAGTTATCACTTAGAGGCTTAGCGTGCTTCAGGTCTACAGAGTTGCTCTCATGCATGGGGCACTGAGTCGGCACACACTAGCTATGTGGCCCTAGACAAAACACTTCGGCTCGCAGGACCTTGGTGTTCCTACATGGTACAAGTGACTCAGTGAAGGAATATTACATGCCGAAAGGAAGCAACAAGTGCTCTTAAAAGTCTACTCTGCTACCAAAATCTCCTTTGACATAAGTCATTCAACTTTCAGAAGTGAGCAGTGGGCCAGGCTGGAAGGCCTCACTTAATAGTAGATGATTGTGTTAGGAGTGAGATTCCAATATGCATATGCACAACAAAAATGATCACACATGGATAGTCACTGCCTGATTATCCCCTGAAAATGTCTAATTTCATCCAAGCTTGGTGGCTCAGGCTTGTTACCCCAACTACGCTGATCATGAGTAGCATGATCATGATTATGATCATGGCCAGCTGGGGAAATTAATGGGACCTTGTTCAAAAAAAAGAGACTGGAAATACAGCTTCTTGAGAGGATATTTGCCTAGAATGAGGTAGGTCAATCCTCAGTACAAAAAAAGAAAAGGGCAAGTTTGCTGCCATATCCCCATTGAACAAAAATAAAAGTCAAAAATTTTAAAGTTTTAATTTGTGCATATTTGCATATGCACCCAGCTAAAGACAACCTGCGGGAGTCATTTCCTACCTTCCACCATGTGATTTCCAGAGGTTGAGCTCGGGTCCACCGGATTGGTGCAAGCTCCCTACCCGTCAGTCATTTACCATGCCTCACATTTTGAACATAGTTAAATACCACATGCAGTTTTTACTTCTCATAGAAATTGTCAAATAATTATTTTTCTGCATGTTCCCATCTTTTCAATGTTCCAATCTCCAAAATTAGAAAAATCCTAAAATTTTCTTTTTAAAACTTGAGCAGTTGCTTATCTGTTCGCTTGTTTGTGGAGCCAGGATCTCACATAGCCCAGACTGGCCTTGGGCTCCACTCTCTGTAGCCAAAGATGATCTCTGCTCTTTCTGCCTCTACCCCACAAAGGCTGAAATTACAGGTATGTGCCATCATGCCCAGCTTCTTGCGTTTTTATGATTTCTGTTTTTTTATATTTACTTTGTTACAATTATTTTTAAATGCCTTGTTTAAAATAATAGATAGAATTTTACACAATTTTCATTTTGATGGGAAAACCATATAAGAGTGTGTGCGTGTGTGTGTCTGTGTGTGTGAATGATACCAGTTTCATAGGTTTGCAGGAAAAAATGAAATACTTCAGGAAAGTGTTTTTTCTGAGACAGGATTTCTCTGTAGCTTTGAAGCCTATCCTGGAACTAGCTTTTGTAGACCAGGCTGACCTCGAACCCACAAAGATCCGCCTGCCTCTGCCTCCCGAGTGCTGGGATTAAAGGCGTGTGCCACCACTGCCCGGCCTGGAAAGTGTTTTGCACAGTTACTGGTTCTCTTTTTCTATGTGTATGCGTGCACACACACGCGCACACACAGAGTGCTTGTGTAAGAAGGAGAAAGGGCCAGTACTGGATGAAAAGCTGCCAATTAGTCCTTGGCAGGGGTGGGGGTGTATGTTTTTACTGTTTGAAATTCTGCCAAGTTTTAGAACATCAGAGACAATTACACAGGAAGAGATTCCTTTAAAATCAGAAAATCAAGGAGACACTGCTTGGGGTCATCAGGATGGGTCAGCAAATAAGGGCACTTACTGCCAAGCCTGAATTCCATCCTTGGAACCCACAGGAAGAAAAGCAAGAACCCCAACTCCCACAGCTTGGCCTCTGACCTCCAACCTTCACGTGCTATGAACAAATATACAAAAAAAAAACTTTAAAAAACTTTTCACATGTGTAAATATGTGTAAGAGAGAGAGGGAAGAGAAAGGGAATGTCATGTGTCCCAGGCAGGCCTGGAACTCTCTGACCCTCCTCTCTCTACCACCCAAGTGCTGAGACCTGTCTGAAAATTCTTTGCCTTAACTGCAGCTTTGTGTATGTATCTATGGGGAGCCAGAACCGGGACTGGAAAAGCAACAGGTGTAAGCTTGAGACAAACAAAAACAAATACAAACAAATAAGCAGTCCACTCCCTAAAGAATACTGTCAATTCCACCACTTTCCATAATCTCCAAGGTCAGCTTAAGGTGTGTGTGTGTGTGTGTGTGTGTGTGTGTGTGTGTGTCAGAGAGAGGGAGAGAGACAGAAAGACAGAGGAGATGGAGAAGAGGAATAAGGAATTAACCGAATTTGGGGTGAGGAACCAAGGATAGAGGAAACCACTGAACTAGACCTAACACCCTGTATCTACCTGTATCTACCCCGATAGACTCACCCCAGTATCTGTGCATGTTTAACTATAACTTTAAAAACACTGCCATTCCTTTTCCAAAAGCAACTTGTTTACATCAGGGAGTCTGTCATTAAAAACTGAAATGGGGTGCTGGTGAGAGGGCTCAGTCAGTTAAAAACTGAAATGGGGTGCTGATGAGAGGGCTCAGTCAGTTAAAAACTGAAATGGGGTGCTGGGAGAGGGCTCAGTCAGTTAAAAATTGAAATGGGGTGCTGGGGAGAGGGCTTAGTCAGGGAAGCGCTTGCTGTGCCACCATGAGGACCTGAGTTCAGATCCCCAAAACCTGAGTTAAAAAACCAGGGTCAGTGGCATATGCCTGCATTCCCAGATTGGTAGGGTTCACTGCCCGGCCAGGCTGGCTGAACTGGTAAGTTCTAAGCTATCAGAGACTCTGTCTTTAAAAAACGAGGTGGACAATACCCAGGAACAACACACACGCAACACATACGCACGCGCGTGTACACACACACACACATTTCAGAACCTGAAATGATCTCAATCAGAGCTGTAGAAATATCTGCCTTACAGCTACTGGAGCCACTAAAGTACCACAGGGCGCTCTTCCAAGCCTGAGAATGTTGAAAGAATTTTATCAACTTGTTATTTCCACCTTTAGTTTATCTGTTAACAATATAAATAAATTATGCTGTGGGCTGGTGTAAAGGCACTATCTAGTATAAAGTGTTCCCAAATTTGGCATGGAAGAGTCAGAGCTGGGGCCTGGGTTCTGCAGCCTGTAAGTAAGCACTTTTTCTCATTGTACCTATTCCAGTGTCCAACACAGGAAAGTGATAGTTGATCGGCCAGCCCGTGGGGCCCCAAGATGTTGGTGAGAAGCAGCAGGGCTTACTCTTGAGGAATTAAGAACTCTGGAATTTATAGTCTGTGTTGGCCTTGGACCAATGATGCGCTAGTATAAGCTGCAGTTTCTTTATGTGCAAAACGCAGCAGGACCAGTGCAGGTTTGTAGAGTCGCTATGAAACTTAAGGCTGCCGGTGTGGGGACAAGCTTGGCCAGTGTTATGGAGGTCCTTTGCTAAACTCAATCACATTCTACAAAGCCTACCACTTCTTTCGTTGTTATTTCTTTTCTGCCAGCATTGACACCTGGAATTCTGAAACACTAAGTAATGAAGCCCTTTTTCAAATTTGCCACATGCCCAATTCCAATCAGAAGCAGCAGCATTATAAACATGTGTATACCTGCTGTCTTCCCAGTTAATTAGTGGGGACACAGGTGTGTGAAATAACCTACAGTTCCCCCTTCATTGAAATAATGGTCTAGTGAGTTTTGGTCACCTCTGTACCAAGGCTTATGGTTACGGCTTAGTCTGACCAGCTACGACGGTGTTTTTCCTTGAACATTTATATTAACTAAATGCTGCTGCAAAATTCACCTTGCTTCAAGCACTGCAGTCCTCAAATAGAGGGCAAGGTGGGCTTTCTAAGTTAAAAAATAAAGGGATCTGAAAGTCTCTTTTCTGGGAACTTTCTAAAAGACTCGTTTATTTTACTTTGTGTGTGTGAGTGTTTTGGTTGAATGTGTGTGTGTGTGTGTGTGTACTTTGTGCATGCAGTACCCATGGAGGCCAGAAGAGGACATCAGATCCCAGGATCTGACTGCAGAGACAGATGGTTTGAGAGTTACCCTGTGGGTCCTGGGAACTGACCCTGAGTCTTCTGGAAGTGCAGTACGTGCTCTTAATCACTAAGTCATGTGTCCACACCCTCTTCTCTGGAAACTTTTAGGTTGAGGTAGAGTAATCAAAAAGAGAAGTGCACACATCACACATTGGTTTTTTTTGGTAAATTTTCACAGAGCAAACACATTTCAGTTCTCCCTGGTTTTCCAGTGGTCAGAGGATTCTACAATAAACATGTATTTCATCATTTAGGGGAATAAAAAAAGACTATAGTAAATTTGAAAAAAAAAGATAGTGAGTAAGGAATTTCCCAGACAAGATAGTGAGCAGCTGCCTTTGACCTGCAAGTGTGATTTTGAATTATCAAATGGAGATCAGCAAAACTATCAGCTGGACCCAGATTGCCTAAGTCATATCGCCATTCACCCCGCTGCTTGATATATGATCTTGACAATTTCCTTCCAGGGCTTCAGCCTTCATTTGTTAACCGGGTGATTAATAATAGGATTGTTCTTAGGATTAAATGAAGTAACACTCCTATGGACTTGGATGAGCCTGGCACTCAAGCTCTCGATAAAAGTAAATCATTATCCTTTTGGGATGCTGCCCCTGGGGACAATAGGAAGAGAGTTATGGAGATTTGGGGACAATAGGAAGAGAGTTATGGAGATTTCAAGAATTCTTTTAGAAAAAAAAGGGGGTGGGTTTGTCCCGCAGAAGAGCTGGATCAGAATGGCTCAGGAGTGTTATCACAGAGCCCCAGGACTCACAGCCAGAGAGGAGGGTAGGTCTGTCGTCAAGCTAGAGCATGAGAGAAAGCCTCATATCTGAGGTGGCAGCCAGGGTGATGAGCCATGTCGCTGTGAAGATAGTGCAGCTCTGAACAGAAAGCCACAGGGGTGTGCCTGGCATCCAAACACAACATGACCTGATTTGCTCAGAGACCAGAGGAAGGCCTAAGAGTGGATGCTGTGGACAGAGAGAGCAGTGAGAGAGGCAGCAGCCACAGAATCATAATCCTTGGAGTCAGGGTCTTCAGAGGCCTGCACCCAGGAATGTAGGGGCTCTTTCGGGCTTTATCCAGGGCCAAGTGTCCACAGCACCTAAGCTTCTGAGACTTAAACTCAGCATTCCCTCACATTGAAATAAGGTGTAATTTTGCACTTGGGCCAACTGGAATACTAAATGAGAGAAGGAACACTACTACAGAAGAAAAGTAAGAGCTGGGGTGCCCCAGGCGCCCCATGGTTAAGGCCTTAGCAGGATGTTGGGGTTCCGTGGCAGAAGAGTCTCTCCAATGATACAAACAAGGAGTGCCCCCAATTCCAGCCAGGATCCTGATTGATCCCAACTGTATTTGTATTTTTCCTCTTCTCCCCCCTACCCTGCTGTGTAGGAGATCCATTCACATATGAATTCAGCAGGATTAGCAGAGCAGCCTACTTGTGACGGCTAATCTTTGTCATCAACTTGGCACATCTGAGAAAAAAACTCAACTGAAGATTTGTTTCCATCAGATTGGCCTGTAGGCATGTCTGTGAGGCATCTTCCTGATTGTCAGTTGATGTAGGGGGGGCCCAGTCCATCCCTAAGCAGGTAGACCTGGGCTATATAAGAAGGATAACTGGCCAGGGGAAGCAAGCCAGTAAGCAGAGGTCCTCCATCACAGTGATTCTCGGCCTGGGGGTTGTGACACTTCTGGGGAGTGTCAAGCAGCCCTTTTACAGGGGTCAAATATCAGATATCCTGCATATCAGACATTTACATTACAATTCATAACAGTAGCAAAATTACAGTTATGAAGTAGCAATGAAGGTAATTTTATGGTTGTGGGGTCACCACAACATGAGGAACTGTATTCAAGAGTCAAACCTGCCGGGATGTGGTGGCGCACAGCTTTGATCTCAGCACTTGGGAGGCAGAGCCAGGCAGATCTCGGTGAGTTTGAGGCTAGCCTGGTCTACAAAGCCTGTTTCAGGAAAGCCAGGACTGTTACACAGAGAAACCATGTTTCAAAAAACCAAAAACCAAAAACCAACAACAACAAAAAGTCAAACAACTGCTCCATTGTCTCTACTTCAGTTTCTGCTTTAAACTCCTGCATTGAGTTCCTGTCTTGACTTCCCTTGATGATGGACTGTGACCTGTAAGCTAAAATAAACCCCTTTTCCCACATTGCTTTTGGCCTTGGTGTTTATCACAGGAACAGAGAAGGAAACTAGGAAACCAATGTTCCCAGAAGGTAAGTGTCATTAAGCATCTCTAACTGATGTGTGAAGAATATGAAGGAAAAACAAACAACAACAAAAAAAAACCTCCAAAAAAACCAGGGGTGGCTTTTCTGTGGCCGTTGGGTTTTCCAGAGCCTGAACTTGGCCTCAGAATCCTTCTCAGCACAGCCTGCACATCAGATAATTTTTGTGTGTTTGTTTGCATAGTTGTTTGGACAGAGTCTCACTATATAGCCTTGGCTGGCCTAGAACTTGCTATGTAGAACAGGTTGGGCTCAAACTTACAGAGATCATCTGCCTCCGACTGCTGGGATTAAAGGTGTGCAACGTCCACCTTACCCTGTCAGGTAGTCTTTATCAATCATTTGGAACTTGCCCAAGACCTGA
Source organism: Ellobius talpinus (assembly GCA_001685095.1). Classification (NCBI taxonomy): domain Eukaryota; kingdom Metazoa; phylum Chordata; class Mammalia; order Rodentia; family Cricetidae; genus Ellobius; species Ellobius talpinus. Next base: position 9,905 of record LOJH01051691.1, read on the forward strand.
ACTCAGCTCTTAGCCTCTCTGGAACCCCAGCACCATGTACACAGTGTCTGATGAGAAATCATGCCCAACTCCAGCTCTGCATACTTAAGCCCTTGCTTGGTGACAACTGCCTCCCTGTTTAGGACCCTGCTCTCATATTTCTGAGTTCATAACTGATTTATGACCTATAAATAGTTACATCAACCTCATTGCTGAATAATTTACATACTAAGGTCATGAACCTGACACTCATTAGTGTTAAACTAATCAGCCGTGGGCATCCAAGTCAGAACCCATGGAAGATCTATACCCCAAAGTAGTGGAACTAGAGAAGCAGGAACCCTAGATTTTATTCCCTCAATTTATATCTAAACCATCTACTTTCTCTGTAGCCTCGTACTCTTCACCTCTAGAATAGCACCACAGATGTCAATGTTGGGAATACCAGTAAGATGAAAAATATTAGTTCAGGTGTGGTGGTACAACACATCCCATCCCAGCACTTGGGAGGTCGAAGAAGAGGGTCAGGAGGCCGAAGTCGTCCTCAGCTTTAAGTGTCCAGTCAGACAGGGCAAAATGAGAGCAAAACCAACAACAACTGAGAATAACAATAGAGTCTAAACCTCATTTCCACCACATACCCCTCTGTGATGAAAACCCATTTACATTTATCATATACAGAAGCCCAAAGCCTTCAGCACTAGGATGCTGAGAACGATTGTATTGTCCATATGATCCCCATCCATAAAATGGCCACATCCTGCTTAATCCTCTTCTTTGCTTGCAAAGAACTGGTAAGACAGATTGGAAAACAAGGCCTGGGTGAGACATTTGACAAGTAAAGCACTTGCCGTAAACGCTGATAGCCTGAATCCAGTCCTAGGAGCTCTTGGCAGATGGAGAGGACCGATTGTCAAAAGTTGTCCTCTGACCTCCACACATGCACCATCACATCAGACACACATATACGATAACAATAAATAAAATAATTTTTAATTACAAAAATAATTTGCAAATGAATGAACTTAGAAGTAGCTTTGTAATCAAACAAAAGAGAATTAATTAAACTTGAACAGATGACACTACTTCTATCATTATATCACCTGGGTTAGTGGACAAAACAACAGGACAAAAAAGCAGCAGAGGGTTAGAGGTCAAGCATTTCAGTGATAGACACAGGGAACTGAGGACCCGAGACACTGTTATGTTCAAATTTACTGAGACCAAGAACAGAAAGACAATAATTATTTCCCAATAGCCACCAGGAGATGTTCCACTCCCTGAAGGGGCAGGCTTGCACCTTGCTTGTTAAACAGTGTGATGTAGGAGCAGAAGACACTTCATTTTAAAACTAGTTCCTCAGTTAGCATGAGCACAAGCTTCTTATTTTCAAGAACACCGAGTTGTCAAGGTTCATCTAATAGAAGTAAAACTCATTCCCATTCTAATCTGGGTGAACATTGCACTCCATCTGATAAATGTCAGGGGATTGATGGACGCCAACCTGCTTCTCGACGAAATGCTTTGACCTAGGCTTTGTGACTAACTATGCCTAGAGACAGCTCCTTTTAATCCTCCAAAGTCCTTGTCTCAGTAACTTAGGCAAAACCCCAAAGATCACAGAGCAAAACCGAGGGATACTATGGCAACATTAAAGTGGTGCTTATTTGTTCTGCTGCTATCGAAACCTAAGTCGATTTACAGACATTTTGTTAAAGAAAAAAGTTTTGGCAAGAGTAAAGGTGAAAAATCAGAAACATCAAACAACTTGTGACAATAGCCTTGTTTCTTTTTAGTTATTATTTTTCCTCAGGTTTTTTGTTTATTTTTTGTTTGGTTATTGTTGTTGTTTTTATTTAAGACAGAGTCTCTAACTTTGGCTGGCCTGGAGCTCACTATGTAAATCATGCTGGCCTGGAACTCCTATAAATAAGCCTGCCTTAGCCTCCCAGTGACTGAGATTAAAGTCGGTCTACATAGGGCCCAGCTTGGTATTGTTTTGGGCTTTGGTTCTGAATTTTTGTTGTTGGTTTAGTTTGTTTTGAGACTGGGTCTCATGGAGTCCATGCTGGCCCCATGATTTGCAGCTGAGGAGAATGGCCCGGAAGGAACTCAGCTCCTCTTGCTCCCCTTTACCAAGTACTAGAGTCCAGGAGTGGACCGCCATGCCTGGTGGTCTTTATTGTTTTGTTTGGTTGGTTTGGTTTTTCAAGACAGGGTTTCTCTGTGTAGCTTCGGCTGCCCTGGAACTCACTCTGTAGACCAGGCTGGCCTCGAACTCAGAGATCTACCTGCTTCTGCCTCCTGAGTGCTGGGATTAAAGGCATGTGCCACCACCTCATGGCATTGTGACCTATTTCTAAAACTTCAGGCTAGTGAAATGGTCCAGAAGGTAAAAGTACTTGCCCCTAAGCCTGACACCGAGTTTGATCCCAGAACCCACATGGTGGAAGGAGAAAACTGACTTTCTCCTACAGCTTGTGTTTTAACCTCCACCACATGTGTGCCCCCGCCATGCATACACACACACACACACACACACGACAGACAGACAGACAGACAGACAGACAGACAGACAGACAGACAGA
>LOJH01051692.1:0-10915 GCA_001685095.1 Ellobius talpinus
GGTGGAAAATTTTTTAATAACAATAAAAAAGTGTCTGAAATTAAAAAAAAGACCTAAAAAATAATCATTATCAAGCAGCCTCCAGAAATTACCAATGTATATTATAAGAGAATATAACAACTGTTGCTACTAACTACAAATTTTTGGACTCCTACAACCAACCACTTTATCAATACTGAATTTGGATTTCTAAACTTTATACCAAACTTACTGTGAAAACAGAAAAGGACCAACTGTCTTCTGCATACAAAATCTTCCCTTCTGTCTGTTTTCTCAGTAACACAACACTCTTTCAAAAGTTCAAATTTTAAAATTTAAAAACCTTGAAATCATTCTCAGTGTCTCTCCTTCTTCCACATCTATTACCAGTCTATCAACAAATAATGATTCTGACACTTTAAATAATTTCCAAAAAAGTATTTTAATAATAATTAAATGATTTTCTTATCTAGGAATGCTCCTATTGTTGATAAAACTTGTGGTGTCCTTATGAAAAGGCACACTTTGTCCTTCTTACTTCTAATTTTAATACAGCATCCAAATTTATCCACTTAAAATCTAAGAAAGACTGCTACATCTTTCTGATTAAAAACCTTTCAGTGCTTCCAAGTCTCAACAATTTCAAAAGGCTAACTTTTATAATTGCTTATAAGACCTTTGAAACCCTTGATATCACCTACTGCTTTTAGCTTGGCTAGGATACTATATAGCTACCTGGCTTCTCCTACCTGTTACATATTTACACATCAAAATCTTTGTATTGGCTTTTCCTTTACCCTATACTTGTAACAGGGCTCTGATATCCAAATGACTTCTTTCATAATTTCTTCCACAACTCCATTCATACACTTTTATTTTTTACACATGTCTTTCCTGATTACCTAATCCTATTGAACATGATTATATAAACAAAAACTCTTACATCTATTTTGTGTTGCAAATATTTTAGGTTAATACTGTCTTTAGAGTCCAATTGTTTCAGACTGCATACAGAATTCAAGGTTATAATAAACGCCATTCTATGTTTGTCCTGGTGTATTTTACTCAAAATATTTAAATAGCACTTGTATTATTTACTTATTCTTGATCACCTTTCAAAAATATATAAAGCCATGAGACCATGAACAGCTCTACATTACCCTAGTTCAGATAAGGTTATTAATGTAAAAATGAAGAGTGCATAAATAGTCTCTCATAAAACTGTTGTTTTGCATTTTTTCAACGTCTTCCCTTTTAGGGCATTTTCACATCCACTATAAGTAAACTTCAGAATATAAATTTTGCCATGCCATTTCTCTTGTTAAAATCTTTGCATGGGGGGGCTGGAGAGATGGCTCAGAGGTTAAGAGCACTGGCTGCTCTTCCAGAGGTCCTGAGTTCAATTCCCAGCAACCATATGGTGGCTCACAACCATCTGTAATTCGATCTGGTTCCCTCTTCTTGCATGCAGACAGAACACTGTATAAATAATAAATAAATAATTTAAAGAAAAGAAAATCTTTGCATGCCCCCCATTCTTTTAATAATACAGTTTGTTTATGATAATAAGGTGATAACATATTTATAATCTGTCCCATGATTATTTGTCTCTCACTTCTCTCCTTCCCCCTACTCTACTTTTCCCCAAAAATCAATGTGTTTTTACATTTTCCAGACTTGTCTTATTCTGCCTCCAATGACCTGAATGCCATCACTTCATTTTATATTTCATATCCTATTTGGTAAATGGCTATTTATCTTTAAGTTGTAGTTGAAGTATTAACTTCAACATACTTCAAATTAACCTTCCTTTTACTCTCAGTGCTAATTTTATACTGTTATTGTACTATTGATATCTATTGTATTTAATGTACTCCTGGGCTACTATTCTCTGCCTTCTGTATAAGAACGTGAGTCTGGGTGCTGGGACTATGGATGATTTTTCTAGCACCTCCATACTACTGTAAACTGTCTGATGTTTGTGAGTACTCTGGCTCCTCTATCTCCCCTATCAGGCCGACATTCTAAGGACTGATCTCAGTTGTTTCTTTTCTATCTCACCAAATACCCAAGAGTCCCCTAAGTGCTTACTTGAAGTTCTTTTGCAACTATGTGTTTCTAGAAACTAACATGAGGCCTGATATTTGATATATATTTCCAGAAATAGTACTGGTATTAATCTCATTCCTTGCAATTATCCACTACGAAACCTAGCTACTAACTCTGTAACTTTACATGTGTTATTTCCTCATCTCAATCTGAAACAGTTTTGAACAGTGGTCCATCTGTTCTTGCTTAATTAAGTTATTTGTCATATCTCAAAATTTAGCATCCAAGGCTGGTAACTCAGTCCAGATCTCCACAGCTCAAGTCAATGCTTCCCTTGAAGTCTAGTCACTAGTATTTGTGTATGTGATTTCAAGTTGTCCAAGATACATTGGTACCTAAAATTTTTCCTGCATGGAGCTTTGCTTTCTATAGGTTTACTACATGAATAGGTGGACTGTGTTGCATCTGTACCTTTTAAACCTCCCCACAGCTAAGTTTGAGCCATATTGTGTTCATTATGGTACCTACAGAGAAACTATAATAAAATTAGAAACAGAAAGATTATTGTATTTTGTGTCTATTGGTTATTTTATGTATTTCTCATTTGTATCTAAAGCCTTCCTTGTGGTAAACTCTATGCCTCTCAAATATCCAATGGAACTTTCCAGTTTTCCATATTTGCCTGGCTCCAACTTCTTTATGTCCTGTTATCTATCTAACATTTGTTTGCTTGCATATTTATAGAATCTACATTTTTATATTTCCTTCCTGTTATTAATATTTCTCTGGTGTGTGATTACCCAGCAGTCTTCTCATGGTTTACTCTGAATACACAAGCCCTCAGTCTTCTCTAGATAGGAATGTTGATGGTAGCATGTTGAGAAATCTAGCAGCTGCACGTCTATCTTCTTTACTCTTGTGGTTCCAAGCTTCTTGCTACCTGAAGGTGTACATAAGGGATGATGCTGAGACCAAGAACACCCAATCTCTGACTTAAGTTTGTCACCACCCTCAATTCAATCACATAATTGTCCCAAGATATTCTCCTTTCCCTTCCTTTCCTTCCCCCCACTTTCCCCTTTCCTTTCTCTCCTCTCTTTAGACATCTCCTTACTTTGGACTGTCTGAATCAGTCACACCTTCCTTGACTTACTGTGATGCTTAGTATTGACCATCAACTTGATTGGATTAAGAAATACCTTGGACTGCAGGATGTGGTGGCACAAACCTTTTAAGCTTAGCCCTCAGGAGGCAGAGGCAAGCACATTTCTGTGAGTTAGAGACCAAGCCTAGTCTCCAAAATGTGTTCCAGAACAGCCAGGTCTGTTGCACATTACAAATCTGTTTTCTAAGAACACCTGTCTCATAAAAGTAACAATGAAAGAAACACCTTGGAGTACCTAAGCAAAACTCTGGGCATGTCTTATAGCATCTTCAAAGATCTAGCTCATGACCACTCTTAACAAAACAATGAAATAATCACTTAAATATGATGACAGCGTTGAGATATGGTTAAAGGTATGAAGTGCACCCTAGTTGGAGAGGTAGTCAACTGGAGGCATGCCTTTCTTTGTGTCTTCCTATAACCCTCTCTTCTACTTCCTGACCACCAAGAAGTGAAGACCAGCCTACACCACAAGTTTGAAGTGTTCCACCCAGTAGATGGGGACAAGCAGCCATATTTGGAACTTTCTGAAACCATGAGTCAAAATAAATCTATCCTGTCTCAAATAATCTCTGTTAGATCTTTCATCATGGCAACAAGAAAAGTAGTTAAACTACCTGGGTATAGAAAGAGTTCTGTAACAAGAGTTGAGACTTAAACCCAGACATATCCCATTCCTTCCTTATGCTTCAGCTTATCTCCCAGTGGATTGAGGTGATATAGACTTAACAGTCTCCAATATTTCTTCTACATTATTCTTCCCACTTCAGAGACTGAATTTATTTAGAAAATGAGTCATATGACCACAACCAAAAAATCACAAAATAGTTTAACTTGAGTCCTTTAACTTACTCTGATATTCATACACATCACAGCTTCTGTATTGGCACTTAGAACAACTTTTCAAGGATATATTTGGGGACTGAGATAGTGGAATTTCATCCCCGTAGATAGGCTCTTCCAGAATGAACAGGCCAATATCTGCTTTCACTGGATCGTTTTCATCTTGAGGATCAAAGTTGGGATGGAGGCAAATTCTTTGTCCATGTGGAATGCTTTCTGGGTTATTTACTCCTGAAATGTCCAGGTGTGATAGTTACCTAAGGAAGGAGAAGGATGTGCAAAAATCTAATTGATGACAATAAAGGATTATCCATATAATTTCTTATGAAAGGCATCGTTTGGCAGCATACATAAAATTAAGTTATAATATAAGCCAGTTTTTCATTTATATGATATTATCTTATTCCAAGTCACACCATGGTTATGTAAGGCCTTCTATTGGTCTTTGGTTTCTTCTCATTTCTACAGCTCTACCAACTATCTGATTCTCAAAAAAGTTGTTATGTATGCTGGGATCTTAGTGAATTCCATAGAATGGAGATTCAAAGTCCATTTCAGATTTAACATTCTCTAAGTTGAAAAAGAAGTGCAGACTCTCTGCCTGGGATCCCCAGCGTTCACAAGAGTCTGGGATTCAGGTAGGTAGTTTCCACTCTCCTTTCTGTCCTCCTTACGATCTCTCCAGTCTCATCCCTAACCCTGTAACACCCTGCTTGTATGTGCCTCTCCTCCCACCCTACCTTCAATCTCTGGGGACTCCATTGGACTTGTTCTGAACCCAGCCTTCCGTCAGTCACTGATATTTATGAACTTTCTGACTGGGGCCTCAAGTGGACACACTGGTCCTGCATACAGGCAGGTGATTTGTTTTCCTCTGCTTCCTGTCTTCCATTAACATCTCTCCATTCTCATCCTCATCCCTGCAGCAGCATGTTTGCCGGGGCCTATCCTCCTACCATCCCTCCATTCCCCTCATCCCTGCAGCAGCAGGTTTACCGGGGCCTATGCTCCTACCATCCCTCCATTCCCCTCATCCCTGCAGCAGCAGGTTTGCCAGGGCCTATCCTCCTACCATCCCTCCATTCCCCAGGGACTCTACCAAACCTTGCTGTGAACAGAGACTTCCTCATTTCTGTGGTCTCTCTCTACACTCTCCACCCCCTCTATCTCCATTCTTTTATTTATTCCTCTGATGCCTCAAAACAATTTCTACCTAGGACACCTAGTACCAGACCTGGCAGGGACTCAGGTAAGTTATTCACATTATCCTTCCTATTCTCCATTATGACCTCTCCATTCTCACTCTGAGCCTGGTAACAACTTGCTTACAGGTGCCTCATTTCCCTCCTCAACTCTAGTCACTGGAGAGTCCAACTCCTGGTTCAGACCATAAGTCCCCCTAGCCCATTCACCCCATCTCTCCAAATTATTCTTTCTCTTACTGCACCTTACTTGCAAAATCCCCTTTTCCCACCACATCTGTAATTTCCAGGGACCCCGCCTCTCAGTGCAGACAGGATCCTCTTATCTCTTTCCCGAAACCAGTCTAAGCATTTCCTCTTAGCTCACCTCTACTCCTTTGTGCTACCAACTGACATGAAGAAGCACTTTCTGCCATGGAACCCACAGGCACTACACTTCCCTAAGATCCAGAGACAACAACAGAAACCAAGGAATGGAGCACCCACCCAACAAAGACAAGACCAGATATCAACACCTAGAATCACCTCAATCATCCCAACCCCAGATGCCCAGACACCAGCACAAAAAGGCAAACCCTAACAGCTAAGACATTATGTCTCCACCACAACACAGTAACTCTACTATAAGCCTTGAGAAGTGCAATATAGCTGAAGCACATGACAAGGTCTTCAAAATACCAATTGTGAATATATTCAAGGACCTTAACTAAGATATGAAGAAAACCCTTCATGAAGTCTGTGAAAACACAAACAAATAGTGGAGAAGAATAATCAAAATAGTTCAAGACATGAAAATAAAAATAGAAACACTAAAGAAAACCCAAACTAAGATTAAAACTGAGTTGCAGAATAATCTTTTTTGTACACTCTGTGTTTGTGTCACTTTTGTTTAATAAGGCCAATAGGTAGGCAGAATTTCCAGGCACAGAGGATGCTGGGAAAAAGAAGTGTAGAGATGAGGAGACACAGAAGAAGCAGCATACAGCAATACAGAGTAAAGGTAACCAAGCCACATAAAATAACATAGATTAAAAGATAAGGATTAATTTAAGTTATAAGAACTAGTTAGAGACAAACCTAAGCTATTGGCCAAGCTTTCATAATTAATAGTGTCTCCATGTAATTATTGGAAAACTAACAGATCCAACAAAAAAGTCCAACTACAAATGGTGTCCAACATGGGAGCACATATTTACACATAAGACCTGAAAAAGCTTTCAAAAAGGTTCCAAACACACAAAAATGTGACCAAACGCAGCTTCCTAGTCCCATAGTCTCACATGCTGGCTACGGAACAAAGACACATCTCCTGGCCACTGCCTGCAGGTTTGAGCCACCAGTGCACCATTACTGAGAGAGACCTCCTAAGTGTCTTGGCTACAGACAAGGTGAGGATGCTAATAAAGACTACAGGACAGGTGATGTGTAAGCCGATCCCTTTGCATGGGAAAAATTCAGAGACAAGATGGGATGTGATAAACTTGTAGGCTATGGAGTCACCATAACTTATTGTTACATGTCATCCTTTCATATTACATGGATAAAAATTTATATTACAATTTTGTTTTACAGTTTAAGTGGACTTATAAAGTTAACAGATGCCTTTTACCTGATCAAACAGTCCTTCAAAATTCTGCTTCACCTGATCAAACAGTCCCTCAAAATTCCTGCTTCACAGAAAAGACTGTCAGATATTCTAGTCCGATGGGTTGAAGATGGATGCCCCAATGTTACAGAGGACTGTCCTACTGTAGGTGGAAGTTTCTGTCCCACCCAGTCCTACATCCATGCATTCCCAAAGAAACACACAGAGGCTTATATTGATTATAAACTGTTTGGTCTATTTGCTCAGTCTTATTATTAACTAGCTCTTGAAACTTAATTCTTATCTATATTTAGCCACATGGATTGGTATTTTTCTCAGTAAGGCATTCTCATCTTGTTTCTTATGTGTCTGTCTGGTGACTGTGTTTCTGCAGCAAACACAAGGGCAACAAAATTTATGAAAGAAGCAGTTTCAATATAAAATCACATATTGACCCTCCCACAGGGATAGTCGGTGACTTCAACACACCACTTTCACTAATCAACAGACAAAAACTAAAAGGAGGAATGCTGGAGCTAACTGACATTATAAACCAAATGGACCTAATATATATTACAGAACATTTTACCTAACTACAAAAGGAAATACATTCTTCTTAGTAGATAATAGAATTTTCTTCAAAATTGATCATGTATTTGGACATAAAACAAATCTCAATAGATTTAAGAAAATTGAAATAGGACCCTACATTCTCTCTGATCACCATGGATTAAAACTGAATATCAACAGTACAAACAAAAGAAAGTACACAAACTCATGGAAACTGAACAAGTCACTGCTGAATTGAAAAATGGGTCAAGACAGATAACAAGAAGAGAATTAAAAACTTTTTATAACTGAAGGAGAATGACTATACAACATACCCAAACCTGTATACACAATGAAGGCAGTTCTAGGAGACAAATTCACAGCATTAAGTGCCTACATAAAAAGAAGATGTAAATTCATAAAATTAGAGACAAAAATGGGGACATCACAAAAAAAACAGTGCAACAATCCAGAGACTCATAAGAACACACTTTAAAATCTATACTCCAACAAACTGGAAAACCTGAAAGAACTGAATAATTTATTTATATATATATATATAACCTAGAGAAGTTAAATCAAGATCAGATATCAATTTAAATTGATCCAAAGCTCTTAGTGCAACAGAAGCAGTGATTGAAGGTCTCCCAACCAAAGAAATTCCTATGTCCAAATGGATTCAGCACAGGATTCTAAGAGACTTTCAAAGAATTAATGCCAATTCTCTTCAAATTATTCTGCAAAGTAGAAACATGAGGAACATTGCCGAATTCTTCTTATGAGAGAATAATAATCCTGACACCCAATCAGCATAAAGACTCAACAAAGAAAGAGAATTACAGCTCAATTTCCCCCATGAACACAGATGCAACAATAATCAACAAAATACTGGCAAATCAAATCCAAGAACACATCAAGAAGATCATCCACCATGATCAAGTAAGCTTTGTCTCAGAGATGCAGGGATGGTTCAACATATATAAATAGATCAATGTAATCTACCATATAAGCAGGCTGAAATATAAAAACCACATGATCATCTCACTAAAGGCATAAAATATCTTTGACAAAATCCAACACACTTTCATAATAAAAGTCCTGGAGAGCTTAGGGATACAAAGGACATATATAAACACAATAAAGGCAAATTACAATAAGCCTATACCCAACATCAAATTAAATGGAGAGAAACTCAAAACAATTCCACCAAAATCAGGAACAAGACAAGGTTTTTCACTCTCTCCGTGACTACTCAATATAGTACTTGATGTCTTAGCTAGAGCAATAAGACAAATGAAGGAGATCAAGGGATAAATTGGAAAGGAAGAAGTCAAAGTATTGCTATTTGCAGATGATGTGATAGTATACTAAGTGACCCCAAAAATTCTACCAGGAAACTCCTACAACTGATAAACATTTTCAGCAAAGTAGCAGAATATGAAACTAATGCATAAAAATCAGTAGCCTTTCTATATACAAATGGCAAAAAAACTGAGAAAGAAACCAGGATTGTAGTAGTTTGAACATATAATCTCATAGGAAGTGGCACTACTAGGAGGCGTGGCCTTGTTGGTGTATGAGTGGCCTTGTTGGAGGAAGTGTGTCACCAAGGGGTAAGAAGGACTTCTCTGGCCCATGACTCAATGTTATGATGATAACCAACTACTTTCTGATAATATTTAAAGCCTGTTCCATGAGATAGAACCTATAACTGATACCACTAACAGGACCAAGAACCTGTGGCTAGATAAGTCATAGGCCCAAGGGAAGAACCTACTACTATTATCCTTCTAAAATGGGCATAGTATTAGAACCACTCCTAGTCACTTATTACCATACCCATACATCAGTGCATCTCTCAACTCTCATCCAGAGAAGCTTCTTATTGTGAAGATGACATGTAACAGAGACCCACAACTGGTCAGCATGTAGAGTATAAGAGACTGCAGAGTGCTCAGCTGTTAATGTGACATCTATTTCATACCTCTATTCCAAAGGACAGTGATCTTCACAGAAGAGGAGACAAAAAGATAAGAGACAGAGGTGGTGGGTGACTTCAAAGAAATAGTGTTTTCCTGGTGCAACAGTGAAGTTGTGCATATAAACTCACAGCAATTGTGACAGCGTGTGTAGAACATTTGCAAGAACAAGCTAGACAATAGTTCTAGCATGGAAGGGGAAAGAAAGGTTGGTATGAAGTCTCACACCTAGCTGAAGAACTATTGATATTTGATAATTGCTGGAAGAAGAGTCAATTTTCTTAAATAGTAGGATGACCATATCCAGAGGGAGACCCCATACCCAGGAGTAGTTGAATAACACAATTAGGGCTACATGAATCTTATACAAAGAAAGAGAGAGAATGCACATAAATTGGGGTGGGTAGGGAGGTAGGGGTGGACCTCGGTGTAGATAAGGTGGTATAGTAGAAATATTGTGTATGAAATTTTCAAAAAATTAGCTAAAATATTATTTAAAAAAGAATATAGAAGATAGGGTCAAGAACAGTATTAAAGTATTCCAGAATCAACATCATGAATATCTGAATTCAAGCAATGACCATAGGGAATGAAGATAAAGGTCTGAATGACATGGCATTGGCGAGGAAAAATGAACAAGACATTGTAATTGAATTGATATCAGAGCAAATAATTTTGAACAAATTCTGCTTATAACCTTAGTAATATTAATGATTTCTGTTTCTTGCTGCATTTGTGATAAATGCAGTTGACACAAAAGACTTCTTTCTTTATCTTTGATGAAAAACTTGCATGTCTTCAAGAATAGAGATAATATCTACCCTTTTAAAACATTTTCAAGGAGCAAATCCAGTCCTGAGAGACAAGCCAGATTTGGGACACTGGCAGACCTGGATTGAGCCAATGACCTGACTCAGAGTCTGCAATCTCCACTGAAACTGGAATCAGAGTGGGACTGAACCAGCTACCTAGGACAGAGAGAAAACAAGCTCCACCAGGAGCAAAAGCCAGGAGCAAATCCAGTCCTGGGACATGGTCAAATCAGGATTGAGCCAGCTACCAGATCCAGAGTCAATGATCTCCACCAGAGCAGGTACAGGGGAGTAACCACTGAGTGAATGAGTCAGAGCCAGAGACTGTTGAGGGTCTGGACATGAATCTGGGACCTTCAAGGGAGTAGACCTAAGCCACCACCCTGGTGGGTCTGGGTGTGAGTCTAGGACCTCTCAGGAACTAGGCCTGATCCAGGACCTCTGCCAGCCTGGGTGTGAGTGAACTTGGGTCCTCCGAGGGAATAGGCAGGAACCAGAGATCTAGGCAGGGCCAGGTGTGAGTCTGGGACCTCAGAGAGAGTAGGCCTGAGCCAGGACCTCTGTGGGTTTGGACATTGGTCTGGGACACCAAAGGGAATAGGCAGGAACCTCTAACCTCAGCAGGTCTGAGTGTGAGTCTGGGAACTCTGGGGAAGTAAGCAAGTCCAAAGCAGGTTCGGGTGCACCCGAGCCTGGGTCCTCTGAGGCAGTAGACCAGAACCAGAAACCTTTCCAGGTCCAACTCCAACCCA
>LOJH01051694.1:0-13900 GCA_001685095.1 Ellobius talpinus
AACAGAAGAGTCATTGCCAAACTCTTTTTATGAAGCTACAGTCACCCTGATACCCAAACCACACAAAGACTCAACCAAAAAAGAGAATTATAGACCAGTCTCATTCAAGAACAATGATGTGAAAATTCTCAATAAAATACTGGCAAATTGAATCCAAGAGCACACACACACAATAAAAAGACTCTCTCTAATAAAAATTAAAACAAAATCAAGCCAGCAAATAACAACCCTTTACACCACTAAGGTTTTTAATCACTAGAGTGAGAAAGTATATTTTCATTTCCCACCTGGGATTCAGCCCTGTCCTGCTTTGGACTGTTTCACAAGTTTGGAAGCTGTGACTACTGAACAGTAGTGAGAACAAGGTAGAGAAATTCGATTTCTCATAGTGCAGTTCAGGTCATAACTTAAAGCTGTGTTTCTTTGTGTGTCATGTATGCAGTACTCCTGCTGCAATAAGTACATTTTAATAAAATTAAGAGGACCTTTTTATGTTCAAGTTACAATAGGCATGTTAGGCTATTTGGTTATGAATAAACTTATAAAGAGTAAAGATGATTTCATATGGTAGGATAAATGGAGGATCAATTAAAAAAGTAAAAGAAATAAAGTTTTTGTTGCATACCCATACCCATGTAAAAACACTGGTAAACATAAAAAGTACAAAACCAGACACAGGACCCCTTGAATGTACCATATACATGAGGTGATGTAGACCTTTCTTTCCTCTTTGACTCATTTCTTTTTAGAGACAACATACTGTATCTTCTCATGAGTCCCTTGTTTAGATCATACATTTGTTAAACAAATACTCTTTAAATTTAACATTAATTTATTAATATATACTACTATCGATTTCAATTAATTTTAACTCCTTTGTTAACCTACATGTCTGAAGTTTTGGATAATAGTTTGAACTTGAAATACTTTAGTGCTAGAGGATTATCCTCTTGAATGTTGAGAGTACAGAAAGCACTGAAGCCATGAAAATCGAGACAAATCGATGTGAACAATAAAACAGACCCCATGATGACTGTTTTCTTTCAACTGGTATGCATGACCTATCCCTTATTCATAAAAGTAGAGTGAAAGACTGAATACTATGTTTACATTTTACATCATTTAAATGCCAGAGGACAAAAATTCACGTTTATGAATCTAACACAAAATAATTCCTTGTATTGGCAGGGAATATTTCTTTTTTTCTAGTGCTATCTATGTCTCTCTCATCATATAAGTCTATTCTTGGAAATGCATACAGAAACGGATTTTTATGATAAGAACATAAATGTTCTAAAAAGTTAATGTCTTGCTTGCACTGAAGTTGAATGGCAAACAGCTTATATAAAGCAGTATTTAGGAGACCATTTAAATGAAGTGGTGTGGGAGAATTGTCTGTATTCTGTCAATCATGTTTTAAATAAATGCNAATTCTGGGAAGGAGGAAGTTGATTCCTCCCAGTCCTGTGCAGACCACTGAGGAAGTAGGATGTGATCTGCCAGCTGAAAAAGGTACTGAGCCATATGGCAAAAATAGATCAGAATAATGGGTTAATATAAGCTACAAGAGCTAATAAATAGCCTGACCTAATGGGCCAATCAGCTTTATAACTTATAGTGATCTCTATGTGATTTTCTTTGGGGCTTGCTGGCTGTGGGGTACCACACAGGACAGAAAACACCATTAAGCAGGTCCTGCTCTTGTTACAATGAAGTGTGAATGTTTGTCCATGCAAGTACTGATGAAACTACATAAGTTTCCCTTCATAATATGGCAGGATTCCTTTAATTTGACAATTACATATGTTTTTCTTAGATTTAACTAGGACACATGCCTTTGGTTTGATGTACATTATTTCCTTTAAATATATTTCCTTCAAGTTATTTCCTTGTAAATCTTAAGGAATTTTAAGCCTGGGTTTCTACCACTAGTTAGGTGTTATGTTGTAAAAATAATGAAGATATAATGCTATTGGAAGCAAAGCTAACTCAAAAGTTCAGTTCATGACATGTATTTCTTTCCTATAAAGTAATTGCTGATTCTCCCATATTTAAAAGTGGCTACTATTAACTGGCACACAAGGAACATCTCATGCCATAATAACAAAAAAATACCTTGTTGGTTTATCATTGATAAAACTTAAAGAAGAGAAAAAATGGGCTAAGTACAGACGTAGTTCTGGAAGATAGATCGTAGGTATATGCATAGATGTTATAAAGAGAAAAAAAGAGATAGACATAGATAGATCAATAAACAAATGCAATTTAGATACTATGTACAATGGCTTGGATGTTTGTCATCTTTAAAAGTCCAGGGGTTATAGATTTGTTCCCTAGCAGGATGCTATTAGGAAGTGATGGACTGTTTCAAAGGTAGGACTTGGTGGGAAGTCTCTAAGCAATAGGGAGCATGCTCCCTCCTCAAGGGACCCATGAGGTGTCTGTCAGCCACACTTACTATGTCTTTGTTTTCTGGTTCATGAGGTATGTGCTTTGATCTGCCAGGCATTGAGCAATTATGTACCACATGTACCAGAGTTCCAAAGCACAGAATTATCTTATACTGGAGCCTCCATGATGATGAAGCAAAATAATATATGTTAATTGTCTCAGGTCATTCATGATAATGCTGAGAGCTTCTCTATTATTTAAGATTCTCCTTTTACTTATGCGCTTTAATTTATATTTAGCATTTGTGCATTTTAAAAATTTTAATTAAAAAATATTTAAAGTCACTGTAACTTAACCTTTATGGACTTATGATTCAGAAATAAAATAATAGATTTTATAAGGCTTTTTATATTTGAAAGTCATTTTTTCTACCTCTTTATTTATCAAGCTCACTACCACTGTTTTCTTCATTAAGGCTTACTCAGCACATGTGTTTTCTATTGAACTTTGATAGTGCCTCATCAGATACATCTTTGTTCTTCTTTTACAGCAGCTGTTGCATTGCCCAGAGCGCTTGTTCATATTACATTTCTATTTTAGCTAACAATAAAACAAAGACTTCGGAGAGACTGAAGAAAAGAAGAAACTCACTTTTCCACTGACACAAACTTCTGTTTTCAGTTTGCTTTCTTCTTTCAGCCTGTTGTGTAGAACCATAAATATAAGATACGTGTTACTTTAGATTGGATTCTGGCATATAATAAAGGTAAAAAAGAGCTCATGTAAGATTTTTTAATGTTCTTTTTTTCCTTTAGTAAATGTATAATCTATCTAGGGAAAAATATCTACACTTACGCCATAAAAAAGTACCATTTCTGTTCCATTTCACTCCCCGCATCATCACCAGCTTGAAAACTTAAATTTCCTTTGCAGACGTTTAAAATAACCTTGTCTAATCTTTGGGAATGAGGTCTTGAATCTAGGCCATATATGAGATAATCTTTACCCGTATAGACACACTTAAACGTAGATTGGGCTTTCGAATGGCACAACATCCTGCACAGACTGTTCCACCACGCTGATTCAGAAAAACAACACTGACCCCTTTAGACAGATCACAGTGGAAATTCAGACAAGTCTATGGTTCTTTCTTCTTCATTTGAACACTTTTGCTACTTCCCTGACATCTGTAGAGTCATACAGAAACACACTGTCTAGTTCTAAACAGTCAACATAAAAGAATAAAAAAGAAAAACCCTAATAAATGATTGATATATGTAGGCACTATAGTACCCGGACTGGTTTTTATCACATGTAATGACAAAATTCACTCAGTGTTCTTTTTTTCCAGCATAAGGGCATTTTTCTTCATAAATAACTCTATGAATATGCTATAGAATATGAAGTATTAGCTTTCATTTTTGATCTTTAATTACTTACATCATACCATTTTTCCATTGCATGGAGATTGTTTGTACATCTGTCAGTTAATGTCTTTGGTACCCATATATTTTATTATCAGTTCATTTAGCAAATATTTATGAAATGACGTAGTTTGGTAGCCACTGTTTTCTTAATTAGTGAACAACTTTTTATAAAGTTTTATATATTTATAAAGATGGTTTTTATAAGGAAATGCAGTCAATAAAAAGTAAACTTACCAAGCATGTAAACTAACAAGAGATAAATTCTCTCAAACAAGTAGACTTGAATAAGGGATATCAGGAATTTTGGGGGAAAATGGCTCATAGCATTAATTAGGGTCATTTGTGGAGTTTTTAGGCAGAAAAGCGATGAGAATGATGGAGCCATGAAGGGAACACAGTAAGAGAAAGGTCAGACAGCTCCAAGAGACTGACTACTTGAAGTACACAAAAGAGAAAATTTAAACTGGAAAACCAATGTTTATGTAATGTTGTCAATCGAGTAAATAAAATTGAAGAGCAACTGTTACATGCTAATTTATATGAACAATGGATAATTTTAGTGTATCTCCTGAGAAATATTTCTAAACTTTTATAGTAACTATTATCTGAATAATTGTAGTGCAATTATCTTCCATGGTATATTTATGATATACTTAAATTCCAAAATATTACATTTATCTGAAATTCAGATTTAACTGGGTATTGTGAAATGCAGTGTCTGAGTGTAGACACCTGGTAAAAAACACTTTCTGCAGAGATAATAGTAAGTACCAAGAGAAGGAGCAAGAAAAGAAAAAGACCTTCAGAGGTAGGATCATGGACTGATGGATAAACAATGGAATTTGTTTACAAAGTGTTTTCAAACAAATCAAATTAATTAATGGAAGAATGTTGTAAAAACAGGTGGATCACAGAATGATAAGAAATCTCAAACTTATTTGAAGGATCTAGAGTTGTGGTTTTATTATGTCAAGTTCTCACCGTATAGCTAAACTTAACCTGTAATTTACTTTGTAGCCCAAGATGGCTTCAACTTCATGATAACCTTCTTTTTCGGTATCCAGCATGCTACTTACTGTTGCAGGTATGAGTACCTGCACTCAAAATTTGTGTGTGTGTGTGTGTGCACGCACACACACACTCTTTTATTTTTTTGTTGCAAAGTAGAGTTGACCTAAACCATTGACTGCCAGAACCATGTGTGTGATTTTAAATTTCGTGGTCTGTAGTATATTGGGGCATATATTAGCTATCACTTCCCTCCCAAAAGGCTGAACTGTGCTTTCTATGATTTTTGACAGAGTTATTTTCTACTGATCTGGACCATATGAGTTAAAGTCCCAAATTCATGGTGTCTCCATGGTTACAGGAGGACAGCCTGCCACTTTGTGCTCAGAAGAGCTGGAATTGTTTTCACCTGAGATCGAATAGCACCCGGCAGCATTTGCAGGATGACAAATTCAATAGTGAGTGACACATTTTTATTCAACTATAAACAGGATGCGTTTAAATTACATTAAGGCAGAGATGAAAAGCATTAACACAGGCACTTATTATTCCAGACCATGATGACACCTTGTTCAAGAACATGAACCCAAGAGGTCACCTGTGCAATTTTGAATTCTGAGAACACTGTACTCAGAGTGAAATTGCTTCCTAGAATTATTTTTAAGAAGCTAAAATATCCAATAACTGATGGGATACAGAATTAATTTTCCTAGCTTAAATACAGAAAGCAATACATCTCCCCTGTCTGGGCTCTCTATTTTTTTATGTTTTTATTAATATTCTAAGTTAGTAACAAACCCTCTCTATATTCACTTTAAATGTGTTGTCTTCTCTTCTCAGGAATTGTCCCATCAGCATTACTCTAATTCAAAATTTTCTTTCTTATCATTGAAAAGACCACACTGACATGATTAGGATTGTTTCAGGATGCTTGCAAGGTTTAAACTCATCACAGTTGAGAGGAGTGGTTGTGTCTCAGTGCTTAGCCTTCACATGTCCACTCCTGTTTGAAGACTGAGCTGCTAGAGCAAGTGAGTGCATAGTGTGAGGTTGACAACACAAAGCATCCATGCCTGTGTAGAGAAAAGAAAAAACAGATAATGTATGCAGTATAGGAAAGTTATGGAAACACAAGAATGAATGTAAAGGCGAAAATAATATTAAAATGACAATTAGAATTGGCTCCCATATTATAGTTTAACAATATAGAGGTGTAATCATATCCAATCTGAAAATAGAGCAGGAACTAAAGAAACTGCCATGATCACATAATACAATAGGAAAACACATATGTGATTTTCCACAATATCAGAATTTATTGAATAACAGTAAATTTATAAGCTACATTGGTTTACTTGACTACAACTTACCAAATGGTTTTATTTTTCTTCATTGCTCTTCACTGGAAACCACAAAATCTTATTTTCTAAATTAATTGCTAATTTTAACTTTCATATAACACATTATTACACATCATACTGCCCAGGTCCCACCAGAACAAAAATAAAAGAGTGCTGCTATGGATGGAGAGACCCATTATTGGTATTTATATATGAAGGAACCCAGTTGAAGAGCTTTTGGAGACTTTCAGGGACAAGCCACAAAAACTGACCTAGTCATGGGATCATTCGTAGAGCTGTAAGGCAAAGTATAGGACAGATCCAGATAGACTGAATAGGTAAAGGATGGATGGATGGATGGATGGATGGATGGATGGATGGATGGATAATTGGATGGACGGATGGACTGACAGGATAGACAGCAATTTGAAGTGACCTTGCCAAGAAATGGGAAACAAACAAAGCGGAAATCCTTGGGATGCTCGTAAGTATGCTGCTTGTCAAACACTTGAAGCGTGCACTGGGTGGTCATAAAGCAGATGGGTGTAAAACTATTGTTATCAGTATTAGATGTCCTTTTCATGGTGTATAAATGAGGGTGTAGTACACTTTGATGATAGAATGTTCTCTAACCTGATTTTCTGATATTTTAATGGGACCGTGTGCACTGATGCTGCCAACCTACAATGATAAGCTTAATGGTGGCATATCTTTTATTTTTAAAATAAGCAAGCTTTGTATTGGTCTGTGCTTCATGACTGATATATATGACTAAGTGATGCTGTATATCTGCATAAACAAGATGGCAAAGTTATTCTGCCTTTGTATTTGATTTCCACTCAAAGTGAAATCAGCTGTTGTTTTGTAAAAAGGAGTCACCCAGGGCAAGGAACAGAGCAGAAGCCACTATTTCACACAGTATTGAGTAACTTCAAGCAGGACAAGCTTGATCTCTACAGAAACCAAAGGACTTTCATCCATTTCAAATTTATAATAAAAAGAATTTTAAACCATAATGAGATATGATTAATATAAAGCTGATTTAAAATTTAAAATGCATAAATATTACATATCACAATTACATGCTATAGAAAAACATTTACACGGTTCCATCAATAGATGAGGAAACCACATTTGTCAAAATGAATATCAATTATGAAGAGAATATCACAAAGAGAAAAATTTCAACATGATAAAGAATTTGTATTTTAAAAAAGAAACTACAGCTATATCAGACTCATGATAAGGAACCCAATCTTTTCCACTAATATGAAGAAAAGGGAAAATATGCTCACTCTGCCCCATCCTTCAAACCTGTAAAAGGAATCCTCCCTAACATAATGAGATACAGAATGGAAGATCTGGAGTTTAACTAGGAAGAAATATGAGTTTCTTTGTAGAGAACAGAATTACCTTTTCAGAAACTCTAGTCAACAACAACAAAGACTTTCTTAAAAGAACAAGCAATTCTAATAATGTGTTAAGATAAAGGATTAAGATAAAGTTAATTGCTTTTCTACATTTGAGCAATGAGCAAGTGGAATTTGAAACCGAAAACAGTAGTAGACATCAAGAAGGATGGATGGAGGCACTTTTATATTCTAAATTGGAATAGTTCATACCGAAGAAAGGATTCTGCACTACAGACTGTAAATAACTCAGCAGTATACAAAGTGCCCAGAGTTCATTTAGTCTTAACCTTTATCCCAGATGGTGCCTTGAGAAGAAAGTGATCTTGGAGTATGCAAACCTCAAGAGAATGGCGGGGCGGGGAAGATGCTAGGAGAATAGGGAGAGTAGAGGGAAAATGAGGAGAAAAATTATAAATAGTAATAAAAAGAAAAATACTACCATCATAAAATTCAGACACACCTGGTCCCCTGACAAGCAGAATGGTACTAAGCCTTGGACTGATTATCTAATTTTTATTTTTGCAGTGAACCTAAGATATTTTACATATTCTTTTAATTAAATTTTATAAACAATAAATTTTGGTCAAGTTGGTTTTTTTCATTTATTCTGAAGAGAACAACTTTAGGCTCATAACAAAGAAGATATTCTACACAACTCCACTTTGGTGAGCCAACGATTTCACTGAACGTACAGGAAAATATATGAGGGATTAATTACAGAAGTACAGATGACCCTCAAAAATCTTCATCATTAAAATATCTCATCCTATTATGTGCAATTACCTCATGAAAACTACATTAGCTAGTCCCATCTTCATTTTGTTCTTTACCTGGAACAAGCTTAGAATCTTACACGACTAGCTGTGGATTTAGGACATTGATAGAAATTCTGGGAGGGATTCCTCTTGGTTCTTCTACTAAAGAGTGGCAATATCATTATTAATGGCATTGGTTTTTCTCATCTATTAACATACTGGTATTTTTCTCATTTGTTAGTGACTGCTGAAAAAAATACTTCTTCTCCAGGGTGAAGAGGATATGACCATTATTACTGAAAGAATAAGATTTTTCCTTAATATCTTGACCTAGGTCTTTTAAAACTTTTGTTGGAGTCTTTTACTAAAATATTACATATTTGGGGAAGTTGGATACTTGGTAATATATTATTAGTCTACAAAGGCTTTGGGGATGGACTATTGTTGATTTGTCATTTGTCCTTGTTAATTGGTAGCTTATAATAACAGAAACTGAAACTAAAGGTTCTGATTACTGAAAAAAGCAAAGAGATCTGGGTCATATATGTGGCTCTGTGTGGAGATTCAACATTTTGAGCTGTCTAATACATTACAATATGATTAGTACTCCAAGAAAGTCCAAGAACAAATGGGCCTGCTAATCATATGGACATAAAAACGCTTTTCAAGAGAAATAAGACTTCATGATAAAGGGGAGACTATATCAGGAAGAATAAATTGAAGAGGGATGGAAGAGAGGAATATGGGAAGAAGTATATTCTTTATCATGTTAAAAAATTCTCTCTTGCTTGTGAGATTTTCCTAATAAGTAATTGATATTTGACTTCCTTCTACAACATGAACATGAGATTAATTGATTTCATAAGTGTACAGTTAATTTTAATTAGTTCAAACTTAAATTAATCAGTTTATAATTATTTTTATTTAACATTTTAAGGGGCTGAAAGCAGTTTGCTTTCTGTGGGTATCAGTCTGTGGCTTTCAAGAAGTTACTCAACTTTGTGTGTAACTGTAGCTTCTGGTCTGTGCTTTGCCCTGAGTGGCTCTACTTTAAAACACAATGTGACCAGGTAGATGGGAAATAATGTAGAAAATGTGAAAGTAAGAATTGATAAGATGGATTTAATTGAAATTTAAAGTACTGGGTTTAGAAAATTTTCATGGAATATTAGCTTAATTTACTACATTAATGGTTTACTACATTTGTTTATGATGTAGGATATAGTTTAACTATATAAAGATGTATTACATTTGTTTATGCTTCATTTGTCTATGTAAAAGATGTGTTGTTTTGTCTGCCTAAGGCATCTGATTGGTCTAATAAAAAGCTGAATGGCCAATGGCTAGGCAGTAGAAAAATGGGTGAGGTTGCCAGGCAGAAAGAATAAGTAGAAGGAGGAATCTAGGCTCAGGAGAAGAAGAGAATAAAGAGGGGGGGATGCCAAGGGTCAGTCATCCAGGCAGCAGCCAGTCAGCAAGACATAGAGGAAGCAGAAAAGCAGGATATTCAGAATGAAAAAAAGAAAAAAAACCCAAAGGCAAAGGTGAAGAGAAACATGTTTAAATAAGTTATAAGTGGGCCAAGACTAAACTAAGGCAAAACATTCATAATTGATAATAAATCTTCCTGTCATGATTTGGGAGTTGGTTGGCCACAAATAAAAGCACAGCACACAAAATATGGTTGTCAAAAGAATGAAAATACAAGCTAGAATGGCAGGATTTGTTTCCAAATTCCAGAACAGATAAAATTCTGTGACAGAAAGCATGCAACTGCTAAAATAAAAGAAATTTAAAATAAAAAATGACTAAATAAAAAACCAATATTGCAATACATAGCTCATTAAAGAATATACATATTTATATGTATGTATATATAAATATAATAACATATGCAAAGAGGAACTGCAAATACCGTTCATTACAGAAATACAAGCTACAATATCAAGAAGATCCCACTGTATGGCTATTAGAATGCTGAAAATGTGTAGCCATGAAGAAATCATGTGATGGGGAAAGAGGGCAGAAACAGGAACCTTTACTCACTGCTGATGGAAATACAATCCCTATAGTTACTTTTAAGAACAGTTAGGTATTTTTAGTATGCTGTTCATGCTTTCCATTTGAAACAACAATAATGCTTCTTAGTATTTACACAAGGTGTTAAAAGCATGAGTATATACAAATGCCAGAGCCAGGGCTTTTCAAGCAAACTTATTCATAATTACTAACCTTGGTGATAACTGGTAAGGTACACCCCACAAAATAAAGACACCACTCACATATACAATTTGCAGAAGCACTATTTATTCCAGCATGGTTCTGGAGAAGCTTGTGTTTTCCACATGAGTGATTTTCTCCCTTCTACTCCCACGTGTCCTTATACTTTTTCCATTTTCCTATTTTGCCTTAATATAATTCCCTTGATATGTGTGTACATTATATATATATATATAATTGGACAAACTCTGACCTCAATTTCTTGAGATTCAAATTTTCTTCAAACTTCAATTTTCTCAAGAATAAATTAAGAATCTTCATAGAGTGGTGTTAGGATTAGTAATAATCTAGGTAAGGCTCCCTGTACATATCTGTTTTAGGAATCCCTGTCATTGGTGTTTTATTGCACACTTTCTGGGGCTAATCTGTGCTTTCAGTTCTAACAAATGCCTGCTTCTCATCCAACACATATCCTGTCTCAGTCCAATAACACTTCCACTTTGTATGAAAATATACAATGGAAGCTTCATAAATTCAAATATCCAAATTCTATCACCACAATATTGGCGTTCTATATATCACAGACATATTATAGATTGATTTTAAAAGAATGCCTTAAATTTATTCTCAGAGTAACTTTTTTTTATTTTTCTTAAGCAATTACTTTATGAATTTGGGAATATTGTCCACATATATGTTTAGTACCAAGAGGACAGTGTTGAATGTCTGGAACTGGAGTTAAACAGTGATAAGCCAACATATGAATTGTCAAAACTGAATCCAGATCCTACAGAATAGCAGTGAGTACCCTTAACTACTGGTTATCTCTCCAATCCCTAAGTCTTAAGAAGATTGATGAAATTGTGGATTTATATATTTCTTACAGATTACCCAATTTAAAAATAAATAATACACACATTCTTCTTTTTCTAATCCAAATTTTTAGAAAAAAAACTTTCTACATAATTGTGGAAATTGGTACTATGAAGTCATTTGTGTATTCTAATCTATATAATAAATTGCTCAGAATAGAATATATTGCTCAGAAGTGATTTAAGATTTCTGAGTCTTTGTTTTACTGTTGGTAAGGTAATCTGTAATAAAATTTGTAAGGGAAAAGGAATTGTTTTTATTTATGGCTATCCATTCCATTGGAAGATTTCAAACGATGACTAATCCAGGACAGTGACCCTAAGGACCACTTTGAATTATTAGGATTGAAATTTTTCTAAAGGAATTTATGGTTCTAGTAGTGAGGCATAATAAGAGAAGATGAGCTCAGGAAGCAGGATGTCTTCAACACTACTAGGATTGTGAAAAGAAAAATCAGCTGGAATATTTCCCACTGACTAATCAGGGAGCCAAGGAGGGAGGATGTAATAAGGAATCAGGAGGTAATAAGTTCTTTGACATATTTACATCCGTGAATTTATAATGAAAGAACAAAAATTCATTATCAAATCTGATTCCAGTTAATACACTATCTCAATATTCAGAAAATGATAAAATGATAAACACACACACTATTCTATACTATCTTTCTGGATCATCTATAGATAGTAAGTAGAATGTTTTTATGTTGAAGTAATTTAGGTAAAAGTGCAAGGAAAGGCTGACATGATTCCTGCTTGGAAGCTTTCCCAGCCACCCAGGAGCGGTGCAGTAAACATGGGCATTGATTCAGTCTAATTCGGTCTGATTGGAATTATTTGTATCGGCAGAGAGGCTCATCTTAAGATTTTTCCTAACAATTCCCTGAATTTTCTCGCAGTTTATGGATATAAGTACGAATCTAAGCTGTATGGCCCAGTATGATGAGGGGATGGATTAGTGGTCACAGGAAACAACAAAAAAATATCCACTAATTGTGAGATGGGAAAATTAATCAATTAATTAGTCAACCCAATCCAATCATCTCCAAATGGATTTTCTCCACCAGCAGCTTGGGAAGCATAAAATTTTCATCAAGATTTGAATTGAAAAAAAAAGTGTGTGAAAGAATGTCTTTAGAAGTGTGTGTGTATGTTGGTTTTAAAAAGACTTAATAAAATGTCATCATTCTTAACATGAGGCTTCCAGATTCACTCTTTTAGGCTTTTAGCGTTTTAATCTGAATGTAACTATGGTTTCAAGTTGTCCACAAACTTTTAATTTAGATGGCTCCATCTCATACATTATGAAATATTTAAAGAAATGAAAATTTACTTTACTTTCTTTATGTGTTCCATTTTACATATTTTAAAATTTGGGAAAACATGCTTATAAGTAGATTCACTCCCTGCATATCTACCAGGAGATGATATTTTTATCCTTCTGTTTCAAAGGAGAAAGATTTAGACTTGAAGCATTTTCAGGCACACACCTTTATGCACTTTCTGACTTGATATTACAGATAAGTACCATAGTGGCACCAAGCAGGTATTGACTATCTCCTTAACTGTGGAGTATGAAGAACTCAGACCAGGACCAGAGATGCTAATTGTAAATCAAATTTGTCAGTTTAATGACAAACATGCATGCTGAAATGTTTCACTTACATATCTCAAATGTTTCACATAAAGTTGTGAAGTTATTCTAGATTAGGAGAATGATAACATGATGGAGACATGATTTTCCTAACAACAAAGGTATAAATTTACCCATAAACCTTTATGAAGAAGGACACTAAAAAGAAATTCCACATTAGCTCAGAATTGAGCATAATAAAATGTTATTTATTTATGGGTAGACTTACAGATCACAATCTTCTGCTGGAATGGGGAACGACAACTGAATCCCAAAGCCAGAAAAGAGGCCAGACACGTGCTTTACATCATACAATATAAAAGGCCATGCCCAAGTGTGTGGGTAACTTAAAGGCTACTGGTAGTAGGAATACCTACAGTATCTCCTGTTGTAATGAGGCTGCTTGTTGGTTCCTGGCCATTTATACTCAATATAGCCACACAGAAACCATATTAATTAAATCACTGTTAGCCCATTATCTCTAGGTTCTTATTGGCTAACTCTTACATATTAATTTAACCCATCTCCTTTAATCTGTATATTGCCACATGGCAGTGGCTTATCGGCAAAGTTTTGGTATGTCTGACTCTGGCAGTGGCTCCATGGCATCTCACTGACTCCGTGCTTTTCCTTCCATGCTATAGGTCAAGGCAGTTTTTATTCATTAACCAATAAAAGCAATACAGAGACAGAGGGATCTCCCACAATAAGCTCCTCCTTTTGTTCAAATAAGAAAGTTCTAAGCCTAATACAAAGTTACATACAATAAGAACAAATATCAGGTATAAAAAATTACAACCAGCATAAACAATATCAAGCAAGAAACATGTGATAAATGTTTC
>LOJH01051696.1:0-12470 GCA_001685095.1 Ellobius talpinus
GCCAGGACCTGGAAACAACCTAGATGCCCTTCAATGGAAGAATGGATAAAGAAAACACGGCACATCTACCCATTAGAGTACTACTCAGCGGTTAAAAAAATGACATCTTGAATTTTGCATTCTAATGGATGGAAGTAGAAAACACTTTACTTAGTGAGATAATCCATATCCAAAAATATGAATATGGTATGTACTCAATCATTAGTGGATTTTAGCCATAAACAAAGGATATTGAGCCTATAGTTCGTGATCCTAGAGAAGTTAAGTAATAAGAAAAACATATATAGTTTCTCTTGGAAATTGGAAGCAGACAAGATTGCCAGGCCAAAGTTGGGAGCATGGGGGTAGGGGTGGGGAAAATGGGTGAGGGGGACACAGAGGGGAGAAGGGGAGGGTTGGGGAGAGCTTGGGGGATGGGATGGTTGAGATGGAGGAGGGGTGGATATGGAAGCAGGGAAGGAGATATATTAATTGAGCGAAGCATTTTTGGGGTTGGCAAGAGGCTTGACTATGAAGGGGTTCCCCGGAGTGCATGGGAATGACCCCAGCTAGGGCCCTGGGCAGTGGAGGAGAAGGTGCCTGAACCTTGCCTTGTCCCGTAGTCAGACTAATGACTATCTTGAATATCACCATAGAACTTTCGTCCGGCGATGGATGGAGATAGAGACCCACATCGAAGCACTGGACTGAGCTCCCAAGGTCTAAGTTGCAGAGCACAAGGAGGGAGAATATGAGCAAGGAAGTCAGGACCGTGAGGGGTTCACCCACTGAGACAGTGTGCCTGAGCTAATGGGAGCTCACCAGCTCCAGTTGGACTGGGACTGAATGAGCATGGGATCACACTGGACCCTCTGAATGTGGCTGACAATTAGGGCAGACTGAAGGGGCAATGACAATGGCACTGGGATTTGTCTCTACTGCATGTACTGGCTTTTTGGGATCTTATTCTCTCTGGATGCACACCTTCCTAAGCCTGGATGTAGTGGGGAGGGCCTTGGACTTTTCCTAGAGCAGGGTGCCTTGCCCTCTCTTAGGACTGGAGGGGGTGGGGTGAGGGTGTATGGGAAGCAGGAGGGAAGTTGGAGGAGAGGAGGAAGTGAAAATTTTTATTGGTATTATTTAGAAAGTAATAAAAAAGAAATTAAAAAATGGCCTTCTCAGGATTTGATTGCATGCTCTTCAGGTGTCTTAGGGAATCTCAAAGGAATTGTGTTTCTGTACAGACACTCAGCAGTATGAATGAGATTCACACATGGCTTTAAGAAAGATTGAATCAGTGACTCAATTTTTTGTCCTTAAAATGTTCAGAAGTAGGCAAGACAGGAGTTGGAAGATGATAGACGTAGAGAAGATTGAAAAAAGCATGAATAAGGACAAAAATAATAAAGCGTGAAGAAGGAGTCAACAAGGGGAGGGCTAAAAATTCCCATGTAAGAAAGTGTTCCGAGAGCAGCAAGATGATTCTAGGCATCATTAATATAGGATTTGTGGAGTTGTGAAAATAGGAAGTTTATGGGAGAAAAAAGGGCTTAGAAAACTGAGTGCCTTTTCACATCCTAGTTGGCTACATGGCTAACACGTCTCTTTTGTTTTTTGTCCAGATAATGAATCTTCCTGGAAAAATAACGTTTCTATTCCTAAGGGAATGGGGCAAGCCACTGACCTTCACTGAAGAATTATTTTCAAGGAGCCAAGACAAATGAGATGGCTTTTAGTTGAAGACTCAGTGAATTAAGAGATAAATCCTCCTTTTGCGAGGCACTTGTTCATTTCTCTCTGTCACAGAGGCTTTCTTAAGCAGTCATTCCAAAGCAGACTTAAGATTCCTACCAAGTCTTTCTTGGATAGCTTCAGATAAAATAACCAGTTGGACAAACTCGTACACTGACCTCCTTGGTCTATCCTAAATCTGGACCTGACTGACAAATCCAACGGTGGCAAAGATGCTCTGTGGTTCATAGACAATCCCTTTGATTTATGAATGAGTTACATATAGCAATGGAAATGACAAACAGAAGAAGTCTGTGGAAAGAAAGTATGAGAGAAGAGGAGGGAAGGAATGATGTATTATGCATTGGACATATTTCATATTCTCAAACGTGCTTCACTATTAACCAGAAGTCAGATTAGCAAATGTCTATGAAGCTGTGATCAGTGGACATGTAATTCCATGATGAATTTTTAACAATATATTCCCCATCAGCCTTGATTGCCTCCATGATAGCTTTGAGCCATTACCAATTATTCAGCCCCTACATGAAGGAGACTAATATCTGTCTTTTCTCTTTTAATTATTGCAAGTATAAAATGCTATATGATAAATTAATCACACAATGATTCAAAGAGTACTAGCTCAGCATTCTTTTTTTAATCACTGATACATGCTAAACTGTAAGATGCATCTAGATGGGACTTTTGTCTGTGTGTGATTCAAACACCTCACTCTGCACATCATCCTTCCTGTGCATACTACTTCTTGTGCACAACTTTCGACAGCGCTTGTTTATAATTAGTGGTAGAAACTGTGATACTGAAGTATGAAACTATAAGTTCCCCTGGTGCAGAGACTGCCTAAGGCACTTGGTTTCGCTGAGTAGTTTCACAGTGTCTTCTTAGTAACAGATCCTCTACCAGATGCTTTCTTTCACACTGATAACTCTTATAATCACAATTAGAAAAAGTGGAGTTATATATGAAATCCAAGAAATCATGACTGTACAGTCATTATAGAATTAACAAAAGTTTGACTGAGGCTTAGGACATAGAGGCAGGAGGATCAGAAAACCAATTTGTGCTACAAAAATTCCTGCCTCAATAGGTGGAGGAGGAGTATTAAGAATAGTAGCAGGGGCAGAGCAGTGGTGGTGTGTTCCTTTAATTCCAGTACTCTGTCTTGAAAAACAAAACATAGTAGTAGCAGGAAGAGGAAGAAGATGAGGACAAGAAGAAGGAAAAAGAAAAGGGAAAGGAAAAGAATCATCCCCTGATTCAGCATCAAAGAACCGCTATGGGGCTTTGACACTTTAGAGGAATTTATATCCACTAAGAAGTCACATAACTTTTTTGAGGTTACGTGATCTGGAAATCGTAGACTTGAGTTTTGTTTGTGAGATTCAAATGATTAATATTTCTCTGAAATGTTTATGAAAATGTGGATTCCCTTGGACTTGCACTGAGATATTTTGTCTGCTTGCTTTTAGCACACAGAGATAAGTGTCTTACGTCAAGTCATACTAGAAGGAGTTTTCAATAAAACAGTGTTTAAGGGTTCTCTCACTCTCAACATGCTGAGCCATTCGGCAACTGGTTTTATTATAGAATAAGAATTGTGACTAGTGCTGCACTGATTTACCCCCATTGATTAAGACATTCACTTGCCAGAATCTTTAGCCTTGAAATTGCCGAGTAATTTGTTTAATCTTAGTTTTATTTACCTTTTCTCTTACTTTCCTTTCTTTCACACTTTACTGCAAGAAGTTTCAGTATCATTGCTCCTCTGGTGTGTCCTACATCCTGATTTAAATATTGAAGTTAAAATTTTTTACATCACTGCAACTATCCTTACTTTCTAAGGTGTTTCTAGAATGATGCAAATAGAAAGACTAGAGTGGATGAGATAGAATGATGGAGAGAAATTAGAGGGATATTATAAACAGGGAATTAGGGTTTATACCAAAATACTAGAGAAAATATAAGAGATTTAAAGAAGGAACTTACTGATGAATAAACTGTCATTCTGAAAATTGTATCTTGGAAATGTTAGCAGTTTTTATTTTATAGACTTAAAAGAGAAAAAGACAGTAGAGTTAAACTTAAAGGTGAAAAGTGACATGGTATTTTGTTAGCAAATCTTTCGATTACCATCTAGAAAATGATTTTAAAGATATGCAGGAAAACACACTCTAGTGACCTCAAGATCATTTGCAATTTGCTGAATGTAGAAAAATAAAAAAGAATTATAGGGCTCCCTAGAGGGTGTACTGTATAATTTATGATGCATCTTAATGTTCCATATAATATAGATATTAATATAATGCAGATGTTATTCTTATATTGATACATGACCCATGCATAGAGGTAAGACAAATTTATTAGAAAAAATAACTTGAGTTTTAACATAGTGTAAATTGAAAATATACTTCAAATTATAAAAACAGCTAAGCCTTGGTGGTTTTTTTTATGGCGGAGTTGCCTATTAGATTAACTCAGTTCTATGTACCATAAGATTTTGATATTTTATGAGTTGCAACATGGATTTAAATGATCAGGGTGTCGAATCATTCTCTTCCCAAGGCTCTGGAAAGATTTCAAATAGATATAATTTAAAAAGATGTTTTAACTTCTACTCTTAGTGTGACAAAAAGTGTTCAAAATGTTTTGATGATGAGGTGGAGAAGAATTTTAACTTCAAAAATTGAATTCAGGAAATAGTATAATTAAGCAAAACATATGGGGTGATATAATATCATTGGCAGTCATCCTAGATATCAATTTGGAAGTTAAGAAAAGAAACTGAAAGTATTCTGCTGCTTTAAGAAGTTTTATAAGAACTTAGCGACTGAAATTTATATTCTTGGGTGATGGAAGCATTGTACACTGCCACCTTCACTCCACGGTGACTAAACAATAGCTGATATGAGTGTTTTGTGCCTGTGTATTGAAGAAAGAAGTTAAAAAGTTGGAAGTTAATGTGAGAGTGTGGTTGGTGCTCCACAGAATGCCTTGCACACGGGAGCTCCAATCATAGACACTGAGCCCATTTCAGTGAAGTGAGTTGCTTCTGCCATCACCAATGTTCAGAAGATTTCTCACAGAAGGCTTTGGGTAACAAACTTGAGTCTGACAGTAAAAGGTGCAGCAAAGTAGAAGATGTCAGTCAAGTCACACAAAATTTTTAGAATTACACTTAGAATGTAAGGCTGTTTAGATTGTTCAACCTGTTATGTGGCTTGTCACCAAGTCTTTGGAAATGTGTTCGATACCTTAGAACCACTGTGTGAAAAAAGAGAACTGCTTCCTGCTAGTTACCATCTGACCTCCAGGTTCTTGTGGCATGTGTCCAGAAACATACACACACACACATGCACACACAAACACACACACACTAGCACACACACCCCAGTTCTAGAAAGTAAGCACTTCCATATAACTCCAATAGAAAAATAATTTTATTGAATGTAATTTAAATTATATATCAACTGATACTCATAATTATGTATTTTTTCTTTGGAAACTAAACTCCTATAACAAGATCTGTATATAGACATTACTAGAATGATACTTGTTATGAGGATACCCACATGCAAATATGTATGTCTTAGTTAGGGTTACTAGTGCTATGACTAAACACTATGACCAAAGCAAGTTGGGGAGGAAAGGACTTATTAGTCTTGTACTTTCCCATCATAGTCCATCTTTGAAGAAAATCAGACCAGGCTCTCAAAAAGGGTAGGGACCTAGAAACAGGAGCTAATGCAGAAGTCATGGATGGGTGCTAATTACTGGCTTGTTCCTCATGATTTGCTCAGCCTGTTTTCTTATAGTAACCAGGACCACTAGCCCAATGTGGTAGGCTCTCCCCCATTTATCACTAATTAAGAAAATGCCCTCCAGGCTTATTTATAGTCAATATTATGTTGATACTTTCTCAGCTAAGACTATTTCTCTAATATCTCTAGTGTGTGTCAAGTTGACATAAAACAAGCCAGTACAATAGATACCATATGATTTTCTAAAAAACAATTCTTCTAGAAACAATGATAAAATTATAGATTATGGATAATGTTTGTAGAAGCTTCTTCTCAGAAAGACGTCTCTATTGGGAAAGAGAGATGAGACTGATGATGGTTTACTGATATGAAGACTATGCTAAAAACTTAATTACAAGAAAATATACAAATACTCTGCTTAAGGATTGCTCAGACAAGTATGAGGTATCCTGTTAAATATTATTTTGTTATATTTTTGGTACATACAAGTTACTAAAAAAATATTATATGTTGAATTATCAATTTTAGTCACCCAAGTGAAAGCCCCAAGATGTCTGTATCTTTTTTGCCCTGATAACCACTTTACACTAATGTGGCACATATCAAGGGCTTAATGAAAATTTATAGTTGATATTCTTGCTGCTTTGATGCGAATTTTTTAATAGATCACTTTTGGACAAATAAATAACCTTATCTGTTGTATCTAAAAATGAAAATGCATTGGCTGGCATTCTGACAATTACTTTTTTATTTCAAATTGATTCTGTATTTTGCTTTCTTCAATATTGATATAAATGAGCATTTTATAGCTGTGTAAGCCACTGACTACTAATTTGATTCTTTTTGCAGATCAAAGCCATGTCCCAACTTTCGCTCTTTGAGGCCATACTCCAGTTATCATAAAGGCCAAGTAAGTTTTGTCCTTACTCAAATTATTTCATACTTTTCAGAGACCAGGAGTTATGCACATTCCTTGGTAGGCAGACAGACAGGGATGGGGTCCAGGGGTATTTAATAAAAGTGGCAAATTTCCATGTCAAGCTTCTTCCTCACCCTGTTGCCTGGAGAGAAAAGACAGCATAAAACAAAGGTTCGGTAAGCTTTTCTTGCCAACCAGTAGGGCACCCTGCTGGTGGACAAGCTCAATAAGTTCAGGGCTTACTCAGCACATGCCTCACAATTGTGAGCCAATAGAACTTTCTTCCAATGGATTGACACTAATTTAGGGGAGGAAAACCCCAGCTCACTAAGAAGATGAAGCGTTTTGGGTCTCTAAATCTTCTGTCTGCTTTGCAGAGGGTCTTTTTCTCCATGTGCCTGTTGCATGTGTGTGTTTCCTTATCCTCAATAAATACCTTTCTTAAACTGCTCATTCTTTCTGCACCTCTGTGGGTTGTTTGAAATTTATTCACTGCTGCCTGTCACACAGAGAACATGAATCTGATTGAGGCCCTTAGACTGTATCAGGAGCAGGAAAATATGTCAAACAGAATACTAGTACGTTGTAAACCCACATTAACCATCGAGAGAATGAGCAGAGATTTCCTCAATGCAGGGATATAGCTGTGGTTTTTGCTGTAGTATCACTAAGTGCCCAACCCAGAGGGCAACTCTCTTTCTGGAAGATGCAGATCAAAATTAAAGTTGCATTTTATAACTATTTCATCAAGAGCTTTAACTAGCCTTTTAAATCTGTCTTTATGCTCCTCTTAGAAACTATAAGACTATAATAAATTTGGAGTATATGTTTTTTACCTATATCACCCATAATATTAATCTGGTCACAATAATTTTTACTTGAGTTTATTGTACCTCATTTAAGGAGTTATTACCGTATAGCAATCTTCAGTATTCTGTCAGTAATCACACGGGAAAAGTTCACTGCTCTACCAGTTGAGACATGTCTCCCTTTTCATCTTCAACACAAAAAATTACTTTAGTACTCCCAACACCCACTACATAATATTGACAAGCATACAGAAATTCTAAATGTCTGAAACATAGAAAGCCATCAACTGTTCTCTATTAGCTTAAGTATAAGAGGGAAAGATTATTGTCCAGTGTCTCTAACTAGTACTTATATCTTGAGACTTGCTTCCTAAAATCTTCATTGCTTCCTTTTCTGGAAGTAAGTCTGACATCCTGTGTTCTCTCTCTTCCATACTACAGTGCTTCGTGCTTCTCAGTTTGATTCCAGTTTTACAAAACTATATGTTCATTCAATGGGGAAAAATATCATGAATATCCAGTTTCATTATATAGTCTGTTACTTAGAAAGGGGCACCTACCATTAGCAATAAATATTTGTTAGAGGAGTGACTGAGTGGATGCAATTTTCAACATGTGGATCCATGGTCTCCTAGCAGTCTGAGTCGGGTTTGTCTTTCTAGCAGTCATTCTCTAACACAGCATGCAATCCATATGGTAGGAAAGATTAGATTAAATTAGTCTGGAGAAAGGAAAAGTTTTCCTGATGTGTTTTTTGTAGGCTGGAATCATTGTAAAATCAATGAGTCTTTCCCTCTATGGAATTCTCAGGTCTCTCTATCCTCTATCTCTTTTCCTAACTTTCTTTCAAACACACACACACACACACACACACACACACACACACAAACATACCACCACCACCAGCAGCAGCAGTAGCAGCACCCCCACCACCACCACCACTACTAAGCTATTATCTTAACACAAACATTTGTATCTTCCTTGAGAACACAATGCAGGCAGGGAATTCACCTGGAACGTGACAATGACAAAGTAGTTTGTTAACTATAGATTCACTAATGGGTATGCGGGATAATGTGGTCCATGGAACCATGTGACATATCCAGGCTATCATTCACTTTCTGAGTGAGTACCGTCAGTAACTGGCTGTGTTGACAGAAGTAGCCACCATTCTGTATCAGAGCTTCCAGTGGGTGAATCATGTGTTGATTGCTTTCTCTGTAAATTCATTCTGCTTGCCCAGTAATGAAATTGAAATGAAACTCTCACGAATTGGTAACACATCAAATTTAAAGCAAGATGGACAGAGTATTATTTTCTAACGGGGGATGTTCCACATTGTGTTCTTTGCCCTCCATAGCATACTGTTGAAACGTATTTGGTAGCAAGTGGGAAAATAGTAAAATGAAAAGATTTTGTGGCATCCTTAGTATACGAGGCTACTGTATGCATGTTCACAGGATGGTAATTTCATAATACAACAGACAAAAATTAGAGCTTTTGCTATGTGTTTACTCAGGTATTTCTCTTTGGGGTTTGTTTTGTTATCATGGCAGGCTGTGTATGGAAAAAATAAATAGCTTCATCTTTGTGGCCCTCAGAGAAGGAGATGAGCTTCAGAAAATGTGAAAAGTAGGTTGGATACTGAAGCAGAATAAAAGGGAATGATATAAACAATAGTTGTCAGAGTTTCCATGTTTTTATTTGAAACTTTAGTAAAATATTAAGAAAAGTGCACTAAACATATTGAATACACATCTAGAATAAAAGCATATTACCTTTCAGGATTTTAGTGGTAAGCTGATCCCTTATAGACTTTTCTCCGTTTGCTAATGTAAACAAAAGTTTATACCACAGAAATTACTGAATGGTGGGGTAAAAGCATTTGTTTATGTTTTATGTCATTTGGATCATGTGATAGTTTTGAATTTTTAACTTGGATTTTAAGCTTTTTATCACTTTAAAACTTAGTTCGCTCCATCAATTTTCCTACAAAATTCAAGATGTCATTATATTTTTTTATTTTGAGTGAGGCAACCCAGACAAAGAGAGACAATTATCACATGTACTCGCACATAGGTGGTTTTTAAACATAAAACCAGCCTACAAACCACAATCCCAGAAAACACAGTGAGGACAGTTAGAGAGACTTACATAGATCTAATCTACATGGGAAGTAGAAAAAGACACGATCTCCTGAGTAAATTGAGGGTGGGTTGAAGGGGGAGGGGAGAGGCAGGGTGGGGACCAGAGAAAAATGTAGAGCTCAATAAAAATCAATAAAAAAATTAGTTCACTTTTGACAATTTAATATTTTAATACATTTTTGTCACACTCATCTCTTTACCCACTCATATCACTTATTCAAAATCTAGTATGGAGGTCTGACGTTCATTTCTTTTTTGTTTGCTTTTTTGTCTGGTTTTTATTCTGGTTTTGTGACCCTCTGGGTATAATCAGGGCAAAACTCATGGTCTTAGATGAGTTGAATGGTCTTAGGTTATTGGAATTGAATAATTAGAGTTGTGGCTGCCCTACTGAAGACCATGATTTCCTCTCCCTTAGCAGTCATCAAAAGCCAATAGCTTCTCTAAATATGACCATGTCCCACAATCACCCTTTCAACCAAAAACGGAGTGACTATAGGCTTCTTGGTCTTCTGAAGGCCCTATTTGGGTAATTGCACCTGCTGTGAATTGCCAAGTGCTAGGGTCATTCCATAGGCATAAGGCATTTTCACAAATGCCAGACTCCACTTTTTCATCATCCAGTAAACTGGACACTCATCTCCATCTCCAATGTTCAGAAACACAGCAAAAGGAGTAGCAAGGGTGTTTTAAACAGAAAGTTCTTTGATCCTCTTACTACTCTCATTCTATGAACAGAAACTGAAATCTGTAGCTAGAATGCATGTCCTAACAGTGAGCATTAAATTTCCCACCAGATTTACAGAGATGTTCTGCAGTTTCATTTGGACAATTGCCAAATTGGGAACATAAAGTCCCCATCAGCTTTTGATTTCTGTCTTTCCTCCTCAGAAGATGCTTTCAAAGAATTACTTCAGCATATGGAAAGAAGTCACCAGTACCCTTAGAGAAGCATTTAGAGCCTGACTTTAAAACAAGGTGTTTTCTAAATGCTAATTTGCATCAAAATCATTGGGAGTAGGGAAAAGTTCCTTTTATTTGGTATTGAAACAAAACAACATGTGTTGCATAATTCCTAGGTCCTGCTGAACATGAAACATATGTCTAAACAGTGTGTTTTTCCAGTCTGTTTTTTTCATTGAAACATCCCGTGGTAGGACTTTGCACGTGATAACTAATTTCTTCAAACAAGCATTGATGAAAAGACTGTGAGGCCTATATACAACAGGACAACTGATACTGGATGGTGGAATCACAGGTCAATAAAACTGAAACATTTCAACCAAAAATAGAGTCTCTACTTCCATTGTTTTGCTTCCCATCACCATCTTGTTTAGAAAGAATCAATTTATGATTGAGTTTCAAATGGTGATATTTTTTTAAATGGTGAGACTACTCATCTGTAAGGTGTTTACCACACAAACTAGAGGACCCAAATCTGAATTGCAAGGACCCATGTACAGCCAGGCATGGTATTACATTTATGAAATTCAGGAGCTTATATGACAATGTGGAAGGGTGTTAGACAAACATCCTCTGAAGCTCAGAGGCCTACATACATACATGGCATACAGTGAGCACCAAACTAGAGGAAATATTTCAAATGAAGTGCAAAGCTAGAACAACATGTGAAGTTGCCTTCTGACTTCCATGCAGGTGTCATAACATACATAAATATGCATTCACAGACGTGAAAACACAAAAGCACAATACACAGACACATACTTATCACAAACACATTTATATGTACAAACCTACAGTGATTCAATATGACTTTTGTCCTTACCACTAGAAACAAAAAACTAATAGGTTCAAATAAAAAAATCTTAAGGGAAAAAAAGAACACTGGATCTTGTATGGTTTAATCTCTATGGATGCAGGAAATCAAGTTCGAGGAAGTAAAGTGATGTTCAAATTTTTAGCCTTTAGAAAGAAATTCTAACCCTTCTCTATAAAAATTCAATTGGGCAATTTCTCTTTTGTGAGTTGTAGATTGTTTTGAATAGGAATGCAACAGTGTCTTTTAACTGTGCTTTTCAGGATCTTTATGGCTCTCTTTTATGCATAGTTAAGTATAACCATATGCTTCGTAAGTTGTTTAGGATGCTGAATAATACCAACGTAGGAAGGACAGAAGCAGAGATTGCAGTTGTTTGTGTATAGGGATAGTTATCCTCTTTCTGCTCTTAGAATATTCCATGTGATCTTATAATATTCCATGTTAATAAGATCCAAATAGCCTATTTACTGAAAGGAGACTTTGGTTGTGGTGGCCTTTTTCATGGCAAGTTCAGCAAGCTAGGCATAGAAGTCCCAAGATGGGTAGTATAACAGCAACCAGCAAGGTAGAAAGAACTCAGCCAAATCTTGTCCTTATGATTTGGACAACCAAAACCTGAATAAAGAATTGCTGTTCTAAGCCCATAGCTTTTATAGTATTCTCTAAAACAGTCTCTAAACTATGGGTACTATTGGTAGAATAAACCATCTACCCAGATGTTAAACTAGTCATCCATCGAAGTAAAAAAAAGACAAGATCTCCTGAGTAATTTGGGGGCACAGGGACCATGTGAGAGGGTTGAAGGGGAGGGGAGAGGAAGGGAGTGGAGCAGAGAAAAATGTATAGCTCAATAAAATCAAAAAAAAATCCAAAAAGATAAAAAAACCCAAAACTAGTCATCCATCTCAACTCTTCAAATCTTTTCTTACCACCTTCAATAACAAACTCCTTTTCTAGTACTCCAATCCCTCCATACACGTGAATAATTTCTCTTTGTAAATTAACTACTCATCTCATAATAACTCTGCCTCTATAATAGTCTAGGGTATCTTGACCTCTTGCCTTAATTTTTATACCAACTTCTACGAGATAGAATCATTCCTTTCCCTGCTAGATGATAGTAATTCACCCTCAACTACATCGCCTTTGTTAGGCCCTACAGTTATATTCTCTAATACTGTTTGTTTTGTTGCTTATTTTAAAATGCTTAATGGCATTTCATTATCTTTTCATAAAATTCATGCTTTAGAGCACAGTGAGGCAAACATTATCTTATTTTCCTTTTAGTGCATAATCCCTTCTATATATTTTATAAAGGCATTTGAT
>LOJH01051697.1:333-12470 GCA_001685095.1 Ellobius talpinus
AAAACAAAACAAACAAACAAAAAAATTCATGATATAGAGGATCTAAAGTCTAAAGAGGTCAATACTACTGAACAGTAATTTTGTAGTTAACAATGCCTGATAAAAATTCAAAGATGAATAGAACAAATTTTGGTTACATGTATTTACAATTAAATTAAGAACAAAAGCAAAAAAAGACTATACCCTGTTTAAAGTAGTCAGTGTCATTTAAAATGTATGTTAAACAGTTTTTTTAAAAAAAAAGGAGGAGAGTGGTGGCACCCAGGGTGGATGGAGAAGGGGAGCAGGGTGAGAAACTCTGATTGTTTAAGGAGGATTAAGTGTACTTCTTGGGTTGACTTAGATATGGAGGGGAAATAAACAAGCATGACCATAGAGTGTATTCCCATGATGCCCAATTAATTTGTTTTATGTTACCCAATTTACCACCTCAATTTCTCTTCTTGAACAAAGCTTGCAGCACCAGACAACACAGTGAATTTCATAAAAACCATGAGTTTGTATATTATCAATTCATTCCAACTCTACTATGGCTGATTTATTGTGCACTTATAAAACCCTCGCAGATGATGAATGTCACATGTTCATATTACTACAGAAAGAGAAAACAAACAAAACTGTGATAAATATTTCACCTTCTTTCATTTAAAAAAAAGACCACACAATAAAAATATAAACCACAAGGCAAATGTTTTATCATTCCCAGTGGGATATTTACATTCATCCCTGCTTGACAGCAATTCTCCACCAGAAACATCAATGCCATCCATCTCTGAGCCAACTGCTCTCAGGAGTTACATATGACTGTAGAATCAAGGAGAGCATCTCCTTTAGTTAGAGAATATGCCTAACTTTCTAAAACTCATTAAACAGACCACTACCACTAAAATACAAGTAGTTAGGTGCTTAGATTTTTGTATCATGGTATTACAGGCATGCACCACCATTCCTGGGTTGGTAATTAAACAAGAATTTTTAACTAACTAGAGAGTAAATTTTAAAAAGAACATATGTCACCATAATTGGCCTACAAAGTTCTACATAATTTGGCACTCAGCATTATGTTTTGACGTCAGTTCATTAATTTACTTGTCAACTCGTGCCTTTCAAACGGCCCTCCCTGCTCTTCCTAGACAACATCAAGGGTATTACCAAGTTAGTGCTAGCTATTCTGTCTGCATGGAACCCTCAGGTCCTAGAAATCCAAAAACAACTACCCTCACTTTCTTGCTGGTCTTTGGTGAGGTGTCATTTTTTTCAGTGGAGGTAACCTAAACACATTTTTGATGGGTTTATTATTATTATAATTATGTGTGTGTGTGTTTGTGTGTGTGTGTGGAATGCCACAGTACAGGTGAGGACAGCAGCAAGCAGTTGCAGGAGTCAGTTATCTCCTTCCACCATGTGAGGGAACTCCAGTCATCAGGTTTCATGACAAGCACTTTGGCCTGCCCACACATCTTCCCAGCTAGACACTCTAACCTGCCATCTGTCCTTTACTCTCCATCTCTGATAACTGTTTTCAGGAGTACTTATCAGCTCCTCCCACCCTGTATGTCCTTTACTTGTCGCCCTTGGTCCCCTCTACAGTAGATTACATAAGGTCTAGCAGAGGGTACAGAGGGTAGATATTAACGTGCACTGGGAAGAACAGAAATGTACTAGTGTGATACATGAGCAGTCCAATCACACCCACAGCCAGCACATTCTAGCCACAACAGGATTCACTCACAAACTATAATAGGAGAAGTAAAGGAGAACAGCAAAGCTCTCTGCAGACATGCAGAGTGGGTAACAAAAATAAATACCACTGTCCACAAAGACAAGTCAATATATAACCGGTGAAATTGGAAATAAAACAGTAGGAATGTGAGCATTTTACTTCAATCTTAAAAACAAAGAATCAACTAGTACCTAAAAGTGTCTACCTGTAGAAAGCAAGAATTTGAAGCAAGGGATACTTTAGAACTACTTAACACTTAAAATTATATCCAAACATCATTCATAAAAATAAAACATAAAAGAAAAAAACTGTAACGGTAAGTGACATCTTGGAAAGTATTCACCATGTGTCCCACACATCCAGAATTAATACGCAGGTTATACAAAATGTCATGACCAAAGTACCTAATAAAATAAGCCCTATGATAAGCATTTCATAGTGAGTAAACGTGAGTAGTCAATTACATACAAAGAGTTGTTCAACATCATTAGTAGACAAGGAAATGCGAATTAAAT
Source organism: Ellobius talpinus (assembly GCA_001685095.1). Classification (NCBI taxonomy): domain Eukaryota; kingdom Metazoa; phylum Chordata; class Mammalia; order Rodentia; family Cricetidae; genus Ellobius; species Ellobius talpinus. The sequence continues at coordinate 2,572 of LOJH01051697.1, forward strand.
CTAGAACAGAATATTTTTTGCTTTTGCAGAGCTGAGGATGAACCCAGGACCATACACATATACCCCTGAGCTGCACCTTTTCCATCCCAGAGGTAATTCTTTCATAATAGGTATTCAATCTGATATCAACCCCACCACCAAGAGTACAAATTACCAAGGTTATTTTCATGGCTCTCCACAAACTGACAGTAAGGTTTATTACTGAAGACAATACCTACATAACTCATTAAAAATTGAGCTGGTACCTACCTAGAGCCTTCACCCTTTGGATTAGTGTTTTTGGTACTGACAGGAACTCGACATACTACAAAAAGAGGGAGGTAAACATCAACCCAGCTACAAAGCCCTTGCTCTCCAAGAGTGGCTACCTGCAAGATACACTGTGCAATTGTGGCACAAAGCATATGGGAGTAACCAGCTAATATCTGATTGGATTTAAGGCCTACTACACATGATAGAACCCATGAACAATACTGCCCGGGTTGGTCAAGAACCTGAGACTGGATAACCCAAAGAACCTAGGGAAAAACCAAATACTACTGTTCTACTGAAAGGACAGCACAATAAAATGACTCCTAATGACAATCTGCTATACTCATAGATCTGTGCCTTACTCAGTCATCATCAGAGAAGCTTCTTCTTGCAGCGGACGGAACAAAACTAGAGACCCAGTTCTTTGTCCCAGAGTGTTAAGTCAGGACATTTTCTATTTTAAACCTCACAATATTCTTTTAGTTTTGTGTTTTTATGGGATTCCCATGTATACAAACATGTGCCTCTGCATCTAAATGCATTTCTTGTGCTTTTTCTTTGGCTCTTTTTCTTATTTGGTTGTTTTGTCCTATTTCAATTTGGTTGTCTTTGTTTTATTTACTGTATAGCATTTTATTTTATTATTATTCCTTAGATGCCTCCCTGCCTTCTAATGAAGAGACAGAAAGGGTGTGAATTGAGATGGGAAGGGAGATGGCGAGGAATTGGGAGGAATAAGAGGAGGGAAAAATATCAGAACATATTGTATGAAAAGGAATCTATTATCAATAAAAGGGAAAAATACAGGAACAACTGATGTGGGATTCCCCTCTGTATGCTGTGAATACCATTAGTGAATAAAGAAACTGCCTTGGCCTGTCGATAGGACAGAACTTAGATGGGCGGGGAAAGCTAAATTGAATGCTGGGAGAAAGGAGGTGGAGTCAGAGAGAAGCCATGTAGCCCCACCAGACACAGACGCTGGGAACTTTACCCTGTAAGTCACATCCTCATGGCAATACACAGATTAATAGAAATGGGTTAAATTAAGATATAAGAGTTNGATAGGACAGAACTTAGATGGGCGGGGAAAGCTAAATTGAATGCTGGGAGAAAGGAGGTGGAGTCAGAGAGAAGCCATGTAGCCCCACCAGACACAGACGCTGGGAACTTTACCCTGTAAGTCACATCCTCATGGCAATACACAGATTAATAGAAATGGGTTAAATTAAGATATAAGAGTTAGGCAATAAGAAGCTAGAGCTAATTGGCCAAACAATATTGCAAATAATACAGTTTCTGTGTGATTATTTCTGGGCTGACAGCTGGGAACAAACCAGCAGGCCTCCTTATTACAGACAACAAAAAGAAATGAGAAATAACAGAAAGGCTCATATGCTGATGGTAAATTGGTACAACTACTGTGAAAAATGGTGGCATTATCTGATGAACTTGGAGATGTTCCTTCCCAATAGTCCAGCCAGTCAAATCTTGGTTCTGCATTCTGCAGATACTCATGCACATATGTGCCAAAGTAATATGCAATGTCTGTTAGCACAATACAACTTTACAACTTTTAAAACATCCTGAAAAAATCAAATTTTAATCTACAGGAGAATGAAGAAACATGATGCACAGTCGAGATAAAATGAAATTCCCTACTAGTGTTAATAAATAAACTAGAGCAATAGAAATCAAACATCAAGTCAGAGAACAAGACTGCTGTATCTTCTATGTGATTCCACGGATATGAAATGAAAACAAAACAACTAAATATGAGGAAGTGATAACACTGTGAGGAAGGAGAGGGAATAAGATTTACAACTAACAGTAGTGTTTCCTCTCTGACAAGCCAACAGGATCATGAACGTGTGTGTGTGTGTTCCTGTATCTGTGTGTGTGCCTGTGTCTGTGTGTCTATGTGTGTGCATCTATGTATGTGTACCTGTGTTTGCCTGTGTGTCTGTGTGTGCATGTCTGTGTGCCTGTGTCTGCGTGTGTGATCTATGTGTATGTGCCTGTGTTTGCCTGTGTGTCTGTATGCCTGTGTCTGTGTGTCTGTGTGTGTGCCTGTGTTTGCTTGTGTGTCTGTGTGTATGTATCTGTGTGTCTGTGTCTGTGTGTGTGCATCTATGTAGGTGTGCCTGTGTTTGTGTGTGTCTGTATCTGTACGTCTGTGTGTATGCCTGTGTCTGTGTGTTTGTGTCTATGTGTGTGTGTGCCTGTCTGTGTTTTTGTGACTATGTGTGTGTGCCTGTGTCTATGTGTCTATGTATCTATATGTGTCTATAGTGTATGTGTCTGTGTGTCCATGACCAGATGTATGCAAGCTCTTCTGCCTTATAAAAATTTTATAAAATCCTGAACAAAAAGCTATAGACTTACCTGTGACTGGCATACAAAGCTTGTACACATTCTTAGTCTGAGATTCAAGCATAATGGCAGAACATTTAAGACTCACTAGTAGACACAAATTAAATTAAAAACTTAGATCTCATGTTTTGTTCATCTGACTCAAATCTGATACTCTTTCCATTTAGAAAACCAGACAGGTAACTTGACCAACTAACAAAACACATGTCAATTTCAGTCTCCAGTTACAAAGAGGAAATGTCACCAAAAGTAGAAACATTCACGGTTTCAAGCAAACCCCAGAGCGGATGGTGGGTAAACAAAGAAGCAGAGTAACTGTGAAGAAGAGGGCAGAGGTACTGAGAGATACAACGCAAGCAACAGGTTAGCCTGAGTCTGTAAGTGGACAGATGATGTCCACTGAGCCCCTTTCGTAGCAAGGCACTGCAGACACAGTCCTTCCTCAGTCCTCCAAACACTGCTGAGACAGATATTGCATACAGAAAAGAGAGAAAAAGTCTATAAGGCTAATAGGAAAGGACAAACTTCTCAATGAAATTTCCATTGTCTTGTCTGGCTCAGAGGCAGAAGGACCAGAATATAAATACCATGTTATAGATACTAAATGCAATTATACACAGGAGTACAGACTGAAGACACCAAGATTTATGTATGTACCTAATAGTCCAGTAAATAAGAGAAGAGATGCCTGCTTACCTATGACCAGGGTGGTAAATAGCAGTATTTATTCCATGAGGATAATGACCACTAAAGCTGAAACTGTGACTCTCTTGGTAGCTCTGATTTGTTCCAACACTAAGTTAAAGAAAGCGAAACAGAAATAAGTAGCAGTAAAGCACCATGGGCACCAGTAGATACTGTAGCAGCTAGTCTTTAGGGACAGACAACACCAGCCATTGTTGAGGACATTAAAACAACCAGACACACTACAGAGGGGAGATGACTGATACAATCATACTGTTTAAAAGTCTGAAAGTTTCGTATAAAAATAAACTACATGACCCTATGACCCAGCAATCCCATTGGAAGATAATGGCCCAGGAAGAATAAAAATGGTTATCCATAAAGACTTATGCAAGAAGTACAATCTGTGCCATGATCCAATGGTCAAGAATGGTCCAGTTTGCCACAGCCCCAAACTGAAAAGTCTATCTACAAAGGAATGAATAAACAAACCATGAGATACCTGTGTATATAAATGTAAATATATTTATATAATTCATGAAAGATGAATCATTGGTTAAAAGGGAATAAAGTAATGATATACAAAAATTCATGAATTTCAAAATATGCTGAATGAATGAGATTTCTGCAAAATATTGTATATTATATATATATATAATATATATATTATATGATTCCATTGATGTGAACTGTCTCAATGGGCAAAGCTAATTTATGATTAAAAATAAAGTCTTTGAAAATAGTAGTTATCATGGGTAGATGTGGAAGAGGGAGGGAGGAGGGAGTTCTCTAGTATGGTGACAATGTTCTATTTCTTGACAGAGGTCTAAATGGTACAAATCAGTGCACTAATCAAACTCACAGAGAGCTACAATTAAGATCTGTGCATCCCACTGTCTGCAGAGTACATCTCTGAAAAAACTATGAGCAAATAATGAACTCTTAATAATATGAATTCTCAAGCATTTGATGCTTCCAATGCACTATGAAATACAAGAAATAAATGTATGAGTATTCACTATACAAGTCTTTCAAAGTGCCTAATGTATTTGCAATTTTTCATAGTTTGACAAAAAAAATATCAATATCAGACACTAGCTCAGAAGAATAAACATCACATCAAAATGATTTCCAATGTATTTTTACCTGACAAGGTAACTTCTAAGTTCTCCTCGGAAATTGATGACCAAGAGCTCTGCAGACCACTGTGCACTTGCTTTGTATTCTAAAAACACCAACCCAGCAATGGCATAGCTCAAGTCACCAGGAAAGACAGATGCCTGAAACAGGAAATTAAATTATTATAGAGGTAGCAGAAAAATAGCACATAACTAGACAATATCCCAGAAATTGGCTGTGAAACCAAGTTTAGACCACAGCAGGCTCCTTGAAATGCTCAGCCAAATAAGCACATTCCTATTCAAATTCCCTGTAAAATCAAGAGGAGGAAAAAAGCAGGAGATGCCACCATTCAGCCTCTTCCCAGACATAAAATGTCAAGTATTAATCTCTACTGCAACAGTCTATGCTAAAAAGACTTTGGGCACTTTCCATGTGCCTAATCAACAATTCAAAGGGGAGGATGCAACACATTCAATGTCAGCCTTTCCATGAAGCAACTATCTAACCATGCTGATGGAGATCTGAAAGTCTAAACACATTTGGAGGCATTCATAACAGTATCTACCTAGAATGTGATCAGAATGCTCCATCTTGGCAAGACTATTTTAGGCTAAAGCAACTAAAAATCAATGGACAGGCAAGGCCCTCTATTCTTCACTTACTTAAAAATGAGGCACAAATTTCTTTTGGTGATAGTGTCCCGCTGGAGTAAGCAGAGGAAAAAGAGGCGCACCTAAATAAGCCTGTGAGTCTTTTAAAGATCAGTTAGTCCTTCATGTATCTCCACACATTTCCCACAGCACAGCAACCCCAGCAGCCCACACTCCATTGCCCTTGTATAGTCACGTCTCCACACTTTACAGGACATAAGCTCCTGGCTCAAACTGTTTCTTTAGGTTTTCATTTTTCTATAAAGCCCCATGCATTCAGAAATACAGGTACCAATAAACATTTTATTATGCTAATCTGTCTCTTTTAAAAATTAATTTGCAGGACCACAGAAATTAATTCAAGAAAGTGGAGAAAAAAAGTTTTGTTCCAACATTTCAAAGAGTTCTTTGTGATCTAGAACTGTTCAACAAACACCCACAGAGGCCTAATCCAAACAGAGTCTACAAATATGAATATCAAAGCACTTGCCAAATTTCACACTTAGTACCAAAGCAAAAAATGCAAACACCTCACAACATTTCACAATGATTACATGCTAAAATGATCATGTGCTGGATGTACTATAATTAAATAAAACACAGTCTCCATAAATTTCACACGTCCCCATGACGACCACTTGAAAATGTAAAATTACCCTTACAGTCCACTGGACAGCACTTGCCTGTTAAATGGTAATTTGAACCTTAGTTAGGTTTTGTGGAACTTCTATAATCTGAGCTCTGTTCAGTCTTTCTATGCTTCGACTTGTTATTTCTTAGGAAAATCGTTCCCTGCATCATTGGCTCTCGACATTAACTTCCTAAGTCAGTCCATTGCTTTTTCTTTACTCTCCCTTTTAATTCCTGTCCTTTTTAAGCTAACAAAGTCCAGCTGCTCTGGAAGTTGACTCAGTTGCAACAACTCACGGGTTTCTTCGCTCACTATAGCCTATCAACAATCCATACCATGATAAAACAGAAACTGAGATGTCCTCAATGAAATGATGAGGGCCAGAGATGGAGGAAGCAAAGCATGAGGCTAACACACTGCTCATGCTCCAACTGTGACTTAAACCCCATCAGGACCAACCACCAGGCCCACATGCAATGTACAGCTAGTCAATCCATAAACAAGGACGGCTTCTCCTTCCAGACAGTCCTCACATCCTAAGCTTCCCTGCTTTCTAGAGCAATGTAGATCCACTGCAACAGGCTTCTCTTCTCCTGAGACTACCACAAAACTCTTCACTCTGAGTCCAGGAGACAGGTTTCTAACTGGAGCCTTGCTCCTGAAAGACAGGAGAAATTTTCCCTGGACCTGATCTTTTGCTAGTCTCTACCTCATTGACTGAAAAAAAAACTCTTTGAAGTTCAGAAATCCCCTAATCTTAAGAGTTTAATCATTTCTGAGTCAGGCGGTGGTGGCACAAACGGTTAATCCCAGCACTCAGAAGGCAGAGGCAGGCAGAGTTTCAGGACAGGCTCCAAAGCTACAGAGAAATCTTGTCTTGAAAAACAAAAACCAAAGAGTTTAATCATTTCTGTTCAGTTCTTGTTGTAAAATGGCTTATGCCTACAAAGTGCATTAACAAATACAAAGAATAAAAACTACATAAGTATAATTATCTAACTAGATGCTAAATATTTTAAGATCATAGCTTATTATTCTCATTTCTACTTGTATTTCGCCTCTCTTCACACTCATCCACTGCAACTTATACAGAGAAGACACACGGGGCAGGGTGATTTAAAATGTACACACACCGGGGAAATGACGAAGAGCTCACTTCCCATGAGGTCAAACACCCTTACAGTCCCGGTACTTTCAGCATAAGCCAGGAGCGTGCAGTCATAACTCCATGCTACCCGTCTCCACTGGGGCTTTGGGTCCTTTGGAACTAGAGCAAAAAGAAAAGAGGCGTTTTAAACAATATATAATAAAGAGAGAAAATAGTTTAAATGACTGTAGCTAGCATAAATAATCGGTAAGTACCTCATCACCTAAAGTGATCTAATGCTCAGTCAAAACAATAGTTCCCAGAAACCTACTTCAAGGAACAAACCATGGCAAACTTTGGCTCCGTTACTTCATAAGCAAAGCAGCTTACTGATGCCAGAGCTCTGATAATTGCTGAACATGCCCTAGACTAGTAAGGGCTCAAGAATAAGCTACTCCAAATACTGATGAAAGTGAGAGTAGTCAAAAGCCCAGAGCACAGTTATATACTGTGTTGCTGTATGGGGTCGCAAATCTAACTGTGGGAGTCAAGAAAAACGTGAGAATTATAAAAATATTTTGGGCACACAATGACCAAAAATTGAATCAAAATCAAACACATAATAAATCTGAAGTGTCCCTGGCAGTGTTCACCCATACTGTACTCCCTAGCTGTACTGTGGGCTCTGAGCACACAGCACACGCACCTTGGACATGCATGACATGTCAGACCACGTAACACCAAGGAAGACAGCCTGAAATCCTCACTAGGACTCAAAAATGACAGCATACAATGAACTAGTCTCTTTACTATACACACAAAATTGTCTGCTCTTATAGAAAAACAGTTTTACAGAAAATAAAGACTTCTAATACTTTCCTATTATTTCTCAGCATGTATCAAATATTTGTACTGTACTGTGTTTGAATGTTTGGTTTTAAAATTGCTAGTTGAGTTGACGGCTTGAGAAACTTCAAAGAATTTTGGTTTAGAATTAGGGCACAATTTTAAATGGTATTAAACATACTGTCATTTGGTACAACGTATTTTTGCAAAGCATATTCTCAGCATTGATGACTACAAAATCAAAGTGTCAGCCAAACTCTGCAAAACACTAAAGGTGTTTGACATTGTGCAGTACCACATAAGCAAGTACATCTATCTCATTAGTATGAAGGTTTGTTTTCCTCTTTAATAAAAGATTATATATATACACACACATATATAGACATATATATATATACACATACCAAAAATATTTGTAAATACATTTTGTATGGTTTATGTTCAATAAATATTTTATTTGTAGATCTAGTTTCTATATCTATATACCTGGGGACAATAAATTTCACAGACAAATTAGAGTCATAAGTAGAAAAAATTTAAGCAGCATTAGCCTACAGTTAGTAAAATCAGTAATTATTCCTAGCCACTGAGTTCAGCTCCTCTAAAAATCCACAACATTAAAAGTACAACTGAGAGTTTTTAAGTAAAGGCAGTGTATATTATCAGAAGATACAATCTAAGAAATAAATATGAAAATAAATTATATATATGTGTATATATAAAGGCAGATAAAATAGGAGCTATTCCTAATCATAAAGTTTTAAAATTTTGATAATAAATATCTTAATAGTCCTAATAAAAACCATATGCAAATTGATTTTAAAATTACAAATAAATCTTCCATATGACTCTGAAGTCTCATTCCTGATTATTTTCAAAGCAAATGATATCTATGAGATAACTACGCTCCCATGTTGTTACTTCATTATTTACAACAGACACGGAACAGAAAGTGTATTTATCAACTGATGATAGATAAGTAAAATCTGATATATACATGTGTTTAATGGAATACTTTTCAGCCATAAAAAGAATACAGTCCCATCATTTGCATCAACATGGAGAAACTGGCAATCTTTATGTTAAATGAGATGAGGCAGGCACAGACAATACTGTACAACTCATTCATACATGAAATCTTAAAAAGCTGATCTCACAAAATCTGAGCGCACAAAGGTGGTTCCAGAGGGAGGACAGTGGGGAGGGTGAGATGCAGACATGCTGATTGATGGGTACTAAGTTACAAAGAGCATGCGGCCTCTGATTCATCCCTGCAGCCAGGTCTCATCTCCTCTTGCTCTGACTCTTACAATAGCCTTGTACCTACTCTTCACACGTGTGTCTCTCCTCTCTTCCCACCTTGGCATTTTCCAAAGGTAACTTTTCAAATAGAAAGATAAACAGATCACATCTTCCTGTTGCCCTAAAATCCCTGATGGTTCTGCTTCCAACAACAGAAGTACTGACTTCTCAATATACACAGATGATCCTTCACAAAAGACCCCATCATGGTGTTCTAGCTTCCCCTCCATCACATCACCCCTGATACCCCTAACACCAACCTCACCATCTCGGAAATAAACAAACCTGTGCCCTCCACACACTTCACTACCTCTGCTAGATGGTCCCTTTCCAGCTGCATCTCTCCTTCCTTGACTCTTCAAAACAGACAGACAGTGGTCTCTGTGCACCAAATATGCCGAAGGCAAACTCTTCTGAAGTATTTACCACATTGTATCATGTTGCTTACATAATTGAATGTCCCATGGATCTCTGATGTCCTTAAAATTGGAGAAAGTGTCCTATTTGGCGTTACCATCTCAGGACTTCCCTCCTTTGCTAAACATCTCTGTAAATCCCCGAACAGACACTCAGACATCTGTCTGTGAGTTCATTCTAAATACCATCATGCTGACAAGGCAGCCATCCCATCCTTCATCCTACATCGTTTCCGTCGACATATTTGGTCACACAACACAAAATGACTAGAGCATAAGCTAATAAGCAGGTGAGGCTGGTGTCAAAGGAGCTAAAGCAGGAAACCTGCCAAAAAGTGCATTCTAGGGGAGCATGCGCAACAGACTGAGACCTGGCTAAAGAAATCAACCAACTAATTTAAGAAGTGGGACACTATCAACACAATATATTGAAGAAAACTAAATAAATTGCATGATCTTACTCCATTTTGTAAAAAGCCAATTCATTATGGGAGCAGGGAAGTAGATATCTTAATTAAGGGACCCATTTTAGGGTT
>LOJH01051698.1:0-12470 GCA_001685095.1 Ellobius talpinus
TTCTTATTTAGCTTCGCTAGGATCACGAATTATAGGCTCAATGTCCTTTATTTACAGCTAGAATACACTAATGAGTCTCTGCTTTAATATAGTAAAACAGTACTGAATTGGGCATCAAGAACTTATTTAATAGGGGCTAGAATAAACAAAGTCTTCCAAATAGATAAGGAACTGAAGGGAAACCAGAGAGATGCTTTTATTTACAAAGGACCATTGTTAGATGGGGAGGTGAGGGTATCAGGATCAAAAGACTTCTTTTCATGTATATGTGAGTGTATGTATTCAAGTGACTGTATGTACTTGTGCATGCTGGTGCACAAGCACATGTGTGCATGCATGTGGAGGCAAAAGGTAGACATCCACATCTTCCTTAAGCACTCCCTAGCTCATCTTTTGAGACAGGACCCTTTACTGAACCTGATGCTCACTGATTTAGCTAGACTAGCTAGCCAGTGAGCCACAGAGACCCACCTGTCTACACCCCACAGTGATGGGTTACAGGCCTGCATATCATGCCTGGCTTTTACAAGGGTTCTGAGGATTCAAACTCAGGTTCTCACACTTGTCCAGCAACACTTTATCCACTAAAGCAACACTCCAGTTTCCAGATATCTCTTTATCTTTTAAAATTCTAGAAATCCATATGCATGATTATTTTAAATGATTTTTCACAAGAAGCTAATATCAGTATTTCTTGTTCTTTTTGACCATCCTTGTAACCTGGGGCCATTGAAAGCTAATGCTAATTGAGTGATCACCACAGGACATTGGCATAAAACTTTCTTAAGTCAGCATTGTACCAAAGAATGAAAAGAATATTTTGTAAATATTATAATGTTCTTTGAAAAATGATTCCACCTTTATAAATGACATATTTTTTAAAAATACAGCAGCAGTAAAAAAATAATTTAAAGATATTCTCCTACAGAGAGGGATTTGAGCTCCAAATTGTCCCCAAGTCCTTGGAGAACTATTTGTATTTAGGGGAAAATCCCTTAAGGTTTTACTGCCTATGCCTTGTAAATGATGATCTTTCCAGCTACTATTTATTTGATGCATACTGAGCGATCTTGTTTTGTTTCTGTTTTGCTCCATAGTCTCACTATGTAGCCCCTTCCTGGCCTGGAACTCACTATGTAGACCAGGTTGGCCTCAAACTCACAGAAATCTACCTCCCTCTACCTCCTGAGTCCTGGAATCAAAGGCGTGAACTACCTCGTTTGAGTTTAAGAATTAATGTTTCCATCTGCTGTCTGCAAAGGTTATCTCATGTTTATTCCCTGGTGGCTTTCGTTCATGTATGTGCCCATCCACCCACTCGCAGGAGATGAACTGAACACATATGATTCTGTCTGGTGTCTGGTCTACTTCCCAGCAGTAGACTCATTTCCTGACTTTGTACAAAGCCAAAATATCCATACAAGATTTTTTGCAACAGGGTAAACACAAAACAGTGGGAATCCAGAGCTCTAGAAAAATGAGTGCCATGTGGTGATAAAAGAATAATGAGTATCCATGCCAACCACTCGGTTCCAAAATGTAGCACACACAGATTAACAAAAAGTCTAAATAGAACACGCTTGGGATTCCAAAGTCACTTTAAGCCAACTCACATAATGCACGATATCCTTGAGATGGCAGTATGCTGTGGTGCTCCACAGAGGTGTGCATAAGAAACAAGTGACGTGTAATGGGGGGGGTGGAAAGGAATTCATAGGGAAGATAAGGAGGAGGAACGGGCAAGGCTCAGAGAAACTACAAGCATTTCTGTAGAGCATTTAGGAGAAGGATTAGTGATGGAGGGTAAACCAAACCACACAAAGCAAGACCCCACCTCCATTCTTAAAGAAAATAACCTTTAGCCAAGCATGGTAGATCATGCACACACTGCCATCGCTTGAGAAGCAGACGAAGGAGCATCATGAATTTGAAGCAAGTCTGAGCAATATAAAAAGTTCCAGACTAGCCAGACTGTCTCTGAAAAACCAAATAGAAGGAGGGGAGGGAGAGAGGGAAGAAAGGAGGGAGAGGAAGAAAGAGAAAGAAGAAAGGAAATAGGGGGGAAGAGAAAGAAGGAAGGAAGGGAAGGCAGGCTCTTCCCTGTAAGCCAGTGACTGTGGGACTTCTGGATTTCTGATTCCGTCTCTACTCTTAAAAAGTATTGAAGTGACTTAATAGTTACTGAAATGCCACTGCAGCTGACACAGGGAGGGCTGGGAGATGGCTCAGCAAGTGGAATGTTTGTTATGCAAGCATATGGACCTGAGTGCCTATTCTCAGCACTTGGAGACAGAGACAGAAAGATCCCTAGGGTTTACTGGCCCCCCCTCCAATCCAGACAACTGCTGAGCTCTGGGCTCAGTGAGAAAATGTATCAAAATATGAGATGGAGAGCAGCGAAGGATGACACCCAATGCTGACCTCTGTCCTCCACAGGTACACACATAGGCACAGATGCCTACACATCCATGCGCAGCCACACAGGCGCGCGCGCACACACACACACACACACACACACACACTCACACACCTTGCTGAAGCCTGCAAAGAGCTTTAGTTTATGAGAATTATATGATTATATGTATTCATATTTGTCACGTTCAAATTAAAACCGAGAAACGTTTGAAGCATGTATTTATTGATTCATTTAAACGATAATAAAAGCATTGCCTGACAACCTAAAATTTTAGTAGAAAATAACTCATCTAAAAAAAGTGCAAAAAAATTGTTTGTGTAAATATCATTAACATTTTCCTTAATAAAAAAAAACCTGACTTTTCCTCTCTACTTCTTGATTTCATCTGCTGTAATGTCAAAGCAACACAGAAAAAGAATTACACTGTAGACACATGAGAAAGCAAGGTTGTAAAACAGTGTTCCCCTTAGTGTCCCCTGAAAACCGGTCAAGGACATACACGGATGTCCAGGTCACCTCTGAGAATGACGACGCTGTGCTGATTTGGAGATCAGCTTTTGCTTTGTGAGAGAATTTCGCAGCCACACCTGCATCTCAGATGAGCTGATAGTTGACAAGTCCAAAAAGGAAAGGGGGACAGGAAAGCCAGAGCTGTGTGGACGTGACGGAAGTGAAGGCGCGAGAGGGGGCACATAATTCATAGCGGATTCCGCAGAGAAGGAATTCTGGTGTGTACCCAACTTTGACCAATGGTACCGACACTCCTCACACACTGTCACCACGGGCTTTACTCTACCAAGTTTCTACGTTGTATCATGGTCAAAACGACATGTGCTTCCGACATAAGTTCAGTATCTGTTGGGCCCTTCCACGGAAATGATAATAAAATAATCATGGCTAACTATATGCCAACTAACTGAAGGTTTAAAGAGAGCACAAGCACCTAGAGAAACACACATTACTAACAACTCAAAATGAGTAGTCTAATGAGATCTGCTGTCCATCTTCTAGTCACGACAGAGTCATTCATTTATAGATGGTGTCCATTTGCCTCGTCAAATCTCCTCTACAGGTGACCTATCCCTATTCATTATTTCATGTTAACCTGATTTAAAATATCACCTTGTTTCATATTGAAAAAGAAAAGATCATCTAAAAATTACATCCTTGGAAATAAAATTTCAACCCCCAAGGGTGTCATCACAGAGATATATCAAAGACCCACAGAAAAATTAATAGTTCTAAACATACACAAACTATTGCAGAGAATAAGAGAACAGGAGCCACTCTCTGGAGCAAGAAGGTGTGGAGTTGTGTGGGTGGGGAGGTGGGAAGGATCTGGGAGAAAACAGAGGAAGAGAAACCTTGATGACAATACATTATATAAAAAATATTTTCAATAAAAAGGGTTACTCTCTGCCCATTTTAATATTAGCATAACCCTGACATCCAAATCTGATGCAAGAACGGAAAACCAAACCCTCCCCAAGACATAAACCTAGACTAAAAATCCCAGAGGTGCTGGGGAGATGTAAAGAACCAGCGATGCAAGAATGAGGACACGAGTTTGTGTCCCAAGCACGTGTGAAAGCCAGCTGTAGCAGTGTGTGCACATAATCTCAACAGTGATGATGTTGGGACACGGGCAAAACCCTGGAGCTCATTTGTCAGCCAGCCGAGACATAGCATGAGCCCCCAGTTCAATGACAAACTCTGTCTCAAAAATTAATGTCAAGAGCCATAGGAGAAGATGCCTGTGAGCCCCCAGTTCCATGAGAAGCCCTGTCCCAAAAATTAATGAATCACAACCTCCGGTCTCTACAGGCACATGTACACACAATGCATCCTCCCTTGTATAAACAAGTACATACAGCACACACACACATAATCCAAAATAAGTAGAATCTAATCAACCATAACAATGAGCAAAAGTGATTCATAGTGACTAAGTACATTCATTCAAGGACCATACAGTATCTTTCAAACTATAAAATCAGTATAATTTACCACCTTAACTATTGAAGAATTATATGACCAGCTTAGTAGATATAAAAGAATCACTTGATAAATTGAACATCTTTTTTGTAGTATTAATCTGGAAGTCCCACCCAACACATTAAGGAGGGAGAAACATTATTAGCAACACAAATGGTCAACTGGAGAACGTAATAGAGGTTAGGGAATACTACCTGGGAGAAGGGGTTTACTCTAGTGGGAGCAGGGAGGGGGTTGGTCAGAGGAGGACTCACTGATCAGGCAGAAGGGCAAGATCAGGGAGTGGGTGACCTGGAAATCTTTACAGGGAAAGTGTGTGTGTGTGTGTGTGTGTGTGTGTGTGTGTGTGTGTGTGTATACATGTGTGTTCACACATGCACATGGAAATATTGATCTCTCCCACTTTGGATTTTTTATATCTGTAACTTATCTCTGATTGTATAAGGTCAAATTCCTAGGATAGGTCCATTTTCCTGTCATATGGCCTATATATCATTCACTAGTTGAACATTGAGAAGCCAGGTGTGATTCTGATGGATCTGCTTTTATATGTTGGCCTTTTTCTTTGCAGCTCTTAATAGTCTTTCTTTATTCTGCATGCTTAGTGTTTTAATTATTACATGATGAGGGGACTGCCTTTGCTGGCTGGCCCAGTCTATTTGGTGTTCTGTAAGCTTCTTAGGCATATCCTTCTTTAGGTTGGGAAACTTTTCTTCTATGATTTTGTTGAATATACTTTCTGCACCTTTGAGTTGGACTTCTCCTTTTTCTATGCCTATTATTCTTAGATTTGGTCTTTTCATGGTGACCTAGATTTCCTGGATGTTTTCTGTTAAGGATTTGTTGGCTTTAACATTTTCTTTGACCGATGAATCTAAGTCCTCTATCGTATCTTCAATTCCTGAGATTCTCTCTTCCATCTCTTGTAATCTGTTGATTATGCTTGTATCTATAGTTCCTGTTCATTTACCCAGATTTTTCATTTTCAGAATTCCATCTGTTTGTGTTTTCTTTATTGCCTCTACTTCAGTTTTCAAGTCTTGAACTGTTTGAGTTGTTTGCTTCACCTGTTTGTTTTTTCTTAGGTATCTTTAAGAGGTTTATTAATTTCTTCCAATTTTCTGTTTTCTTTTCCTCTATTTCTTTAAGGGAATTTTTCATTTCTTCTTTAACAGTCTCTGTCATTTTCATAAAGTTATGTTGAAGGTTGTTTTCTTCTGCTTCTTCTGGGTTAGGATGTTCACGTCTTCCTGTTGTAGGACCACTAGGTTCTTGTGGTGCCGTATTGGTCTTTATGTTGTTGCATGTGTTCTTACACTGCCATCTTCCCATCTTTTCCTTCAGTGAGTGCAGATGGAGCCTGTGTGCTTCAGGGGGTCCCTCTTCCTCCAATTGGGGAAGGTGGGGCTTGTGTCTTAGGCGATTGCTCTTCCTCCAGGCACAGGTGTGTCTGTGCCTCTAGTAGACGCTGCTAAGGCTCTGGGGCTCCTGTCCAGGGGCAGTCTGGGCGAAGGCTCCAGTGGTCATAGATGGAGGGTAGTAGCAGGTGTGTGAAGGCTGCTCAGAGTCTCTGGGGTCTGGTGGGTGGGAGTGGGGGACTGGGGTGTTCCTCCCTGGACAAAGACCTAGAGAACTGAACCCTCTAAGTGGGGACCCAGATGCTTACCTCTGCAGGTGCTGTCTAGGTCAAAGTGTCAGTAGGTGATCATTTGTATTCCTACTGACAACACACTTGTGAAAGCTAGAAGTCAGTGTTGGATGCTCTCTCTCTCTCTCTCTCTCTCTCTCTCTCCACCTTATCTTTTGAGACAGGGTCTTTCTGGGAAAACAAAGCTTGCTTATTTATCTAGACTAGCTTGACAAGGAAGTTTTGGGATCCACCTGCCTCTGCCTTCCCAGAACTGGAGCTACAGACATACTAGTGGGCATAGTTAGGATCCAAATTCAAGCCCCTCATGCTTGCAAGGCAAGCACTCTACCAAGGAAGCCACCTTTCTACCTCTGACCGGTTTAAAAGTCAAACTGAATTGGAAGGAGGAAGGGAAAGTTCACAGAAGTGCTCCTAAGAAGAGGCTGTCTCTGGGGAGTGACCACCTCTCTGGGCACAACCAGAGTACATGTTGGTCAACAGGGCCAATAGTTAAGAAGAGGCAGACAGAAGGACAAGTGCATACAAGCAGACTATGTCTGCTTCTGTCTGCCGTATGTTCTTCATCCTGAAGATGTTCTAGAATAGTGTCACCATTCTCCCTTACTGTGTCTTCCAGATATCTTACACAGCCTCCTTTAGTTCAACACCATTTCAGTCCAACAGGGAGGAAAAGATGTTTCCAACTTAACCTAAGTTGGCATAGCAAAATCTAAAGCTAATTGACCAACTGTGACATAGACTGAGCAGTGAAATCATACATGGCACCCATTATGAAAACATCCAGCTGCACACACAGCATGGATGTAACTTATGAACATACAGTTATGAAGCAAAACCCACATCAAGCTTCAGTCAAGCGGGATCTCATAGTATAGGATTCATTTTACATAAAGTTTAAAAATAGACGAAACTAGACACATCTATAGATGCATGAGTAAAAAAATTTGATAGGAAAAGCAAGGTATCTATTACCAGGGAACTGAGCATCCCTGGCAGGGAGGAGTCTGTGAATTAAAGCCAGTTTCTGAGCACCACTGTTCTTCCTGACTGCAGTATCTGTGATGCAATGATTTCGTTATACAACAGTTGCTCTGCAGTTATTTACTAACTTTACATCCCCATTTTGTGCATATAATATCTCAAAAAATAGAGAAAAACAACATTTGACAATCTGATGTCTTGCACCTAGGTCCCTTGGTATTGATGGGACAAACACACAGCACAGCACATGAAATCCTGGGGGTGGATGGAGGTGTCCAACACAGGGGGTACTCCCTCAGAGGTCTTCTGGGGTCCTCACTCCGGGAGTGCCCCCTCAGAGGTCTGCTGGGTCCTCACTCCGGGAGTGCTCCCTCAGAGGTCTGCTGGGTCCTCACTCCGGGAGTGCTCCCTCAGAGGTCTGCTGGGGTACTCACTCATGGAGTGCTCCCTTAGACGTCTGTTGGAGTCCTCACTCGGGGGGTGCTCCCTCAGATGTCTGCTGGGGTCCTCACTCCAGGAGTGCTCCCTCAGAGGTCTGCTGGGGTCCTCACTCATGTCTCCGCATGCACACTCATGATGATTTAGAGATGTGTTCCCGTGCGTAAAGTCATAACTACTACCCACTACATTAAAAGTATGTGCTTAGTTCAAACTGTCATCCAGAGAAAACCAGGACTCTGGAAGCTAAAACAGCAAGGCATGAATGCACAAGGAGACTGAGGCAAAGCGAATGTTTCTTGTAGAATGAGCCTTTCTGCAGCCTTGGTTTGAGGGAAGAAGTTGGTGAGGATCAGCCCAAATCGTTAACAAAGTTGTCAAGAAAATAATTCCACCATTGTTTACGATAGTAATTGCCTTAATTAAATGTGGCATGGGAATAAAAACTACAAAAAGTTCTAACACAGTCTCTGTGTCCCTGGCCAAGCTCCTTGTCTCCTCCAAACCCTGAGCCAGATACAGACTGACCTTAGCCCCCACAAAAGCCAACGAGACGACCCACATGACAAGCTCAGGACAGCCCAGGGGAACTGCAGACACCCGAGGAGTCGGACATCCTCTTTGCTTTGGGGGTTTTGTTCATTGTTTTCCAAAGGACTTTAAAAGAGGATGAGGATCCGTGCTATGGAAACAGAGCTCAAATGATCCCGTAGGAAAGGAGAGGCCCAGAGCTAATCTTTATTTTCTGAGAAATTACACACCCCACATGAAGAACTCAGAAAACACTTAAATCTAGAACAAGATCAGTTAAAAAAAAAAGAGTATTCTGTAGCTCCTCATCTTGTGGGAACGTGTAGGGCAGTTTGCAGTTTGGCCACGAGGTCTACAACACAATGGTACCAGACTTCATATTATATCCATATGGGAAAAAAACATTCATCTTCAGTAATAGTTTCTGAAATTAACCTTATTTTCCTTCAGTTTGAAGATTCTGTTTCAAAAAGCAAGCATAAATTTTATTTCAATGTTGAAATACTAAAAGAATTTTCTTTTATTTATGAGATAAAAAAACAATTCAATAGCTCACTGGTAAAACATCCAACTTAACTAACAGGAAAATAAGCTTTGATGAATAAACAGAAGCTTTTCAGTGGAAAAAAAATACTGATTTGAATTCCATTCAGCTGACTTCCCTGGGAAGTGCTGCAGCAGATGATGTCATCACATCTGATCCTCAGGCCAGAGTTCCTGTGCACCCTGGACCACAGAACCCTGAAAAACCATGGAGGTGAAACTGAACCAAGCCCTTCTTTTGCCTTTAAAACATCAGTGCTAAGAATCCCACCTCTTAAAATTTTCAGAATAAATTTTTCTCAAGGTTTACCACACCAGTGTATGGCGTAATCTAGTGACACACAGCATCTCTGTCTTTAGTTGATATATTTCCCGAGAGCCTAATCTATGTTACAATACTTTTTTGTAAATTAAAATGCCAATAAAATAAAACAAAAGACAACCCTCTCAGAGAAAACAATAAGTTAACAGATATGAATGGATGATTCCCAGAAGAGATCCAAACAGCCTGGGAAGGTACTGGACTCCAATAGTTGATGTTTTACAGACACCAGCATCAGAGAACTAGACTAACAAAATGCTAATAAAATAATCCTGTCTATTTTAGGTCAGCTGTGGGGAGAGTGACCCTTGCATAGAGTCCTGTGGGAGCAGATAAAGCATTTTAGCCAAATTAATGAATAAAAATCATAAAAGATAGCCTTGGCCGACTTTGTGTTGAAAGCCTAGGTCCAACCATGAATCTTTAGGAAAAGATGAGCTATGCCGAAATGCCTAGTTCTGGGCATTTCACACAAAACGAAAAGGTGACTTTCAGGGTGCCTCACATAGTCACCAAACAACACAGAGGGTGCATGACCAGAGGTCAGTCTCTCCGGCTCCATCACCTTGTGTGATCTGTGGGTGTGCATGAGAAAATTATAGGCTCTGGCACTCAAGACCTCTTTTTCATCAAAAGGCTGAATAAGTCGCACGACTTGGGAAGGTTTCGACGTTTATGGATCTTAGTTTCCTTTTCTATAAAGTAATGCAGGCCTAGCTCATTGGGATCTTTTCCTCATCACCCAGAACAACGTGGCACACAGTGAGGACTCTATGGACACCAGGTCTCTTCTGAGGCCAGAGGGTACTGACCCCCTTTTGAATGTATTTAATCAGCAATTAGGTCTCACATCTCTCCACAGGAAACTAAGGTTATATTGGGTCGTTTCTCATGTAGTCTGGAAGGAGTAAGCCTGTTTATCTATTAATGCACACGGATAACTAACAGTGATCTATGTTAGTGTGAGTTGCATGTCTCATCTTCTTCATGAAACCTGCATAAACTCTGCTTCTATAACGGCCATCTTTGTCTAGAACTGAGACCATTCAACCCCTACCAATTCAATAAATTTAACCACCCCTGATGTTCAATAAAAAACTAAAAATAATTGATCTATAATTTCAGTTTAAATGATCTGACATAGGCAGGCTTCTTTTACGTGACAGCAAATGGGATTTTTTAATGGAAATATGGATAAGCCCTTAAGTGATTGGGGAGCCAAGGACAATGACACTGATGCTGCACCAATAAACCTAATGCCATGGAGATTGTCTTTTAAAGAAATGTGTCTTTGCTTTATCAGAGCATAATGCATAGCTTGACAACAGACATGTCGACAGTTAGGCCTCTATTCTTCAAACCGTCATGCTCTATTAATGCTGGTTTTCAGTGGGATTTACTTTGTCAAGGAAGGAAGGGCCAAAGAGGAAAGTCTATGGTCTTTCTAGTCACTAAATCCCTCTTCTCACTGAGGCACAAATGACTAACTACTCCCAGAGTCACAGAAGGAAGAAGGGTTGAAAGCAGGCCAAAATTATCTAGGGAGCTGGGGGTAGGGCAAGCTATCCTTGAATAAGCAAAGCCCTGCTTAGACAAGAAGAAAAAGAAAACAGAGTATGTGACAGGAATGCCTAGGGGGGTCACCTGTTCTGTTTGTATCTGTCAGGTGAGGGGTGGCACAGGGATGTTTCCTCGGGCCAATAGGATCGAGTGTTTTAGCTGGAGCCAAGAAGAGCATCTTAACTCAGTTCCAAAGAAGTCTAGGCATTTCACCCTGCTAATCCGCCAGCAGAGACACATGGCCACTTACATGACTCTTCTGGTAATCACAGGCGCTAAGAGTCCAAGGCAGGGGAAGCGGCAAAGCAAAGCTTTGTTTAGCATGGATTTCACGGTGGGCTTTGGGTGCCGATGAGCTTTCGGTTTGCCCTTGGCCATTTAAGAAACAATCGTCTCAGATGTGACTGATAAACAAGTTCTAATCCAGGGCTGAGTGCTCAGAAGCTTGAAACAAAATACTTGAGTCAAAGGAACTGACTCACCTAGCTGGTTTTTGCATTCTATTTGTTCCCACAATGTCTTCAGTTTACACACACACACATGTCTGCACACCCATACATGCACACACACACACACACACACACGCAGGCACACACCCAGGAGACAAGTGGGCTCCGCCTTCTTTTTATAGGCAAAGATGCTAAGGGTGACTATGGAATGATACTTCCCAGGTGACTGTCTGCCTCTGAACTCTGAATTTGTGTCGAGAACAGAGACAGCTGTTTTCTAAGAAGTTCAAAGTATTTTTTCCTGTTAGCTTTTTTGAGCAAGGGTCTCACTTTGTAGCACTGGATGACCTGAAACGTTCCACAATGACCAAGCTGACCTCAAACTTAGAACATTATCTCTGCATCTACTTCTGTAGATTTTTAAAAACGTAGTGTGATTTCCCAGTGCAGACAGAAAAACTGCCTGCTAATTTTAAAATTATCTACATCCCAATAATCTGCTCCAATCTAGAATTCATCTTAATAACTTTCCTTAAATGTTGCAGGAATAAATATTAAAAAAGTATTATTTCTCAGATGAAGCATGAAGTGATCCTTACATTGATCATATTGTACTAGTCTATGTAAAGCACTGAAAAAAATAGACTTTTTATCTAACTTTTACAACTGAGAATTAGAAAATGTGCACGAAACATTTACATTATTGGTATTGAGGCTGAATTCCAAGGTCTAAATTTTTTAATATGCACTTACAGACAGTTCATGAGAAGTGAACAATACAATGTACATAATCTCTCTGGATAGTTTTCAGGATTCAAGACCAAACAGTATATGAGTAACAGAAAAGAATTCCCGTTGTAGCTGACATCAGACATCTTGGTGAGGCCACCTAAACATGAGGTGGCAAAAGGAAAAATTCTCACTCATCAATTTTAAAAAACAAAAACAAAAAAACATGTCGCTTTTTCTCCTCAAGTTTGCCAACAGTTGGCCCTGAGATAAGCAAGTAGGATTAGAGAATCATTTCTTGTGGGGGAGAAGCCAGCACAGCCCTGCCAGCCAGCTCCCCCAGCGAGTGAGGCAAAGAGGAGGGCGGGAGGCACACTGTGAACCCAGCACTTTGCGCTCAGTTTTGTGCCCAACACCAATCAAACCGGAAAAGCAGGCAGCCTCAAAGAGCTGCTGACAAGCATAGTGGAGATTTTAAAACCCTGGCATGGTGCAGAAAACACAAGAAAGCAATACCCAACGATGAAGAAGGAGCCACTGAAGGCTGGAGATTTCAAGCTATACTCTAGAAGTATAATTCTAGAGCAATAATTGCCTCTGTCTCTGATTAATTGAGCTGACAGGCTCGGACATACATTGTCTGCCATACCATTGCATAAACCTCTTCTAGAGAAAGAAAGCACTCGGTTGCTAAAAGCTTTTATGCAAAATGCCTAGCATTCTAGGAGAGTTACTAAGCATGTTTAAAAAAATAGAGGGCGAAAGATAATAAAAACAGACACTTAAATAACACCGATTCTTTTTTTTAAATTGATTTTATTGAGCTATACATTTTTCTCTGCTCCCCTCCCTTTC
>LOJH01051702.1:0-12470 GCA_001685095.1 Ellobius talpinus
GAAGGAAGGAAGGAAGGAAAGAAGGAAGGAAGGAAGGAAAGAAAGAAAGAAAGATGGGAAGAAAATGAAACGAATTGGTGAAAGATTTTTTTTCAACACTTCCCCCCCGAACAAAAGAAAATTTCCAGCTTCTACATGAAACTAATGACTGACATTTTCCATAATATATTTTGTACCTTTTTTTAAGCACAATTAAATTTGTTTCACATCTGAGTGTCTTTCTGAATACTCACCTAAAAAGAAATCAAAAGTAAATTACTTCTATCATTGAGATCTGTTTACCCTTCGGAAGCAATCAGTTTCCTTTTTATGAGGTTCATGTATGCTTTCAAAGAAAATCTCAGAAAGAAACAAATTGACTTGAAACACCATAATTATTGGTATTTTCCTGCCAGATGCCTAAGTATGTTTTCTTATATTCTCCCTTATTCACACACACACACTTTGGATTGGAATTCATGACATGCGAGTTTGTTATAAAAGCATATTGACTCTGTGCAAAGGGCTAGTGAAGCACATGGTATTTCACAAATAGCCATCAGGTCAGTTTTTCAATTTAATTTTCAATAAAATGTGGTTAATTTGCATGTT
Source organism: Ellobius talpinus (assembly GCA_001685095.1). NCBI lineage: Eukaryota > Metazoa > Chordata > Mammalia > Rodentia > Cricetidae > Ellobius > Ellobius talpinus. The sequence continues at coordinate 592 of LOJH01051702.1, forward strand.
TTTGTAACCACACAAGAGGTCATGTAAAGTTAAATTTTTGAGATTTGTGTATTAGAATATCTCTCAGAATAAAAAAATGTGTTGTTATAGCTATTTATTTTCACGGTAGATTTTATCTGTTTAATCATGGGAAGGCATGTACAGAGGACAACTTGTGGAAGAATGTTCTTTCTTTATGCCATGTAGGTCCTCGAGATTGAACTCAGGTCTCTTGGCTTGCAAGTACCTTAACCCACTGAACTATTTCACTGACTCTATGTACTTTGTAAAATTATTAAATGAGCTTCATTAGTATCATTATTATTATTATCTTATTCCATTAGACAGAAAGTAATTGGTTTCTTTTGGAATTATCTTAAGGCATTTTTTCCTTACTTGATGCTTATTTACAGAGCAAGAAACACATCATTATGTATTATAATAAGACAAAGTCCTATCTATCCATGTACATAGTCAACTTATAACCATATTAGATAAAATGATTTCTTAAGTTAATAATTGGTTAAGAAAATAAAATGAGAAAAATGACTGGTGTAATAATCATGTATAGACTCTCAGGAGATGGGATAACAACCTTACCTACCTCCACATGAACACCATAGATTAGCTACTACTTAACTGCACCCACTTAGTCCTGAGCGGAGATCCCAGATGAGTTGTGTCTAGACATTTGCATTTCAGAGGCACTGCATGAGAGACATTGCAGATGGCAGCAATGTACCAACACACACTACTGTGTTCTTCGGAATTCACTTTCTATGCAGATCAAGCCTTGTGAACTTAGAGATGTTTGACCAATTTGACAAAAAAAAAAGCAGTGGCAGTTTCACAGATTTTTTTCAAGTGTGGATTTTTCATGACGATTGGCATACCGTTTTGTGGCTGTAAGGCTGAGACACTCATGATGATCTATCACACGATTTGCACAGCCAGACAGCTGAGTGTGCTCCCGTGTCTACCCCGCAGTACCTCAGAGAAAGCCTGATCGACTCTTGCCGATGCATGTAATCTTTCTTTGGACCGCATGACCATCAGCTGAATAAGAGTAACAGTCCAACTGTGCAAATCATTTCACCTTTGCTATATTCTAATGGCTAGAAGTAAATAACAGGGGTTGCCCATAGCCAAGTGGGGGGGATTTATACGAAGAGGTGTGTTTAAATCCCATTTTAAATTATGTTCACTTAACCACAGATGTACTTGTTAATAAGATGTACCTAAGAGAACCATTTGGAATCTATAACCCCAAAAAGATCAAAGTGTGTTTCTAGCTTTCTTATCTGGAAATTTATGTCTTCACTAGCCAGCTAGTGCTTATTTTAGCCCATACATTCCACATGGTTTTGCCTTATAAAGTGTTCTTAATTGTAGCTAATTCCTATTCTTGAATTCTTTGCTTGCAAAAAAGTCTGTGTCAATTTTATCACACAGAATTGATATTTTTGTTAGTAGACCTTCTGCTAAAAATTTCAGAGATGTTCCTATAAAAAGGGATATACCTTTTGTTCAAAATCTCTCTGTCTCCTCTCTATCTGTCTGTCTGTCTCCACATCCTTGCTTTATAGCCCTGGATAGCCCTTATCTCAGAATCTATGGCATGCCTCAGCCTGCAGAATACTGGGACAACAGCCTTCCCATTCTCTTGAGTTTTCGTTTTGCTTTTGTTTGTCATTATTTTCAGAAGCATACTTTATGATGAATCTGGACAGTGGGCCAGTTTCAAGGATAGCCTTGTAAGCTGATGCAGGAGACAAATGTTAGCTGAATAAACACACACAAAGAAAGTTAAATTGTTACTGAAAACAATCGGAGACATGCCTGCAGTTCTGTATCTGACAAGCAAGTGAGGCAGGCTACCTTATTTCCTCAGTTACCTGAGTTAACGTATGCTTGGAGCAGATCTGAATGATGAAGAAAAAGCCAATGCAAGATGGTAGAAAAAAGAGACAAATGAATACTAAGGATTTCTACAGGCAAGCTAATACATTGAGCACTTTCAAATTTTATTTTTGTTCTCTTGAATGGTTATTGAACCAAACCAATCAGTGTCAGAGCTCAATAATCTAAGGGGTTGAATGCTACCGCATGACATGCTCATGAACACCTGCAGATTTGAAATCTTGCTTGCTCTCTATGCTACAACTATACTTTCTGAATTTCTACTGTTTTGTCTATTTTTATTCCTCTCTGTGGTTAGCAGTAAAATTTCCAATCTCCTATTAATAACTAGCTTGTTAGGGTGATTATCATCTTAGAAAAGGAAAACATCAAAAGTCCTTTGGTAGGTAGTAATTGCAGAGATACATTTATATGATGCAATTGCAGAAACATACAAACATGATTTCTAACAAGGTCATGAAGAGAATGCAACATCTAGATAAAACCAGTGAGTGTGTTAATGTTGACTCACCGATTGTGTTGTTCTTCTGGTTACTAAAGACATTCATATTTTAGCACCTAGGTGAAGGGTACAGGGATTTGTCAGTGTGTGGTACTTTATACAGGAAAGCCCCCCATAGTCTTATAAATATGAATGTTTGGTTATTAGGGAGTGGAGCTACCTGACAAGGATTGGGAGATGTGGCCTTGCTTGAGTAGGTGTGGTCTTGGTAGAGGAAACATGTTACTGAGGGTGGTCTTTGGGGTTATAAATGCTCAAGATAGACCCAGTGTCTCTCTCTCTCTCTTACTGCTGTCTTTGGACCAAGATGAAGAACTCTCAGTTACCATGTCTGCCTGTGAGCCACCATGTTCCCCACTATGAGGATAGTTGACTAAACCTCTGAAACTGTAAGCAAGTACCAATTAAATGCTTCTGTTTATGAGAGTTGCCATTGTTACGGTGTCTCTTCACAGTAATAGAATGCTGACTAAGACACAGTGTTATACCCAAATTTATGTAAATTTACAATCACCTCACCTAACATTTCAATAAAAGTTAAATATTTGTGGTCCTTCTGCAGCCAGGGACTGTGTTGACATCTATGACCTATATTTGCACAAAAGGCCATAAGGATGCCCAGGGTCTGGGCCACCACCTTGGCCTTTTGGTGTTTGAGGGCCATCCCACTGCTGGAGACAACCCAATCTGAGTGGCCAGTGTTGTCACCCAGGGATTTGGCGATGTCGAAGCCAAGGCTGGGGCTGAGTTCCATGTCAGTGTCTATGGTCCATAGTCCTACTTAGGGTCTGAGCTGATGTCTATGGTTCCTGTTACTATCAAAGGCCTTGCCTAGGGTATGGCCAGCCACCTGAAACCATGTTGCTGCCTGAGAGCCTTGCCGCCATCAGGGCCATACTGATCTGGGTAACCTGTGATGCCACCAAGGCCATGGTGACATCTGAGCCCAGGCTGCTAGTGACATCCATGTTTGGATCTATGGTCCTGTTGCAGCTGGGATCTGTGTTGATGTCCATGGCCAGTGTCTCCACAGGTAGTCATAGAAACCATACCTGTTAAAATCTGAAGGCTATGCTGAACTGACCCTGCCCTTCATTCGCCCTGCACTATCTAGCCATACCTCTCATGAGAGAGTGTGCCCTCACACACACACTGGGGATAGATGGCACCACCCCTCACCATAGGCATGGGCGAGCTATCCCAGAGGCCCAGACTGACCAGTTCAGCTACAGCCCAGACCATACTCTGGGCCTTAGGTTAGCTCATCCTGACATCTACCCCATTTATGACTTGCTGGATCATGTGGAGGGACTGGTCGTGTGCAAAGGTAGCCATAGGAACTCCATGACTCCAGAGAACAGCAGAATATCCTAGAGGAGTTTCCGTGAGGGTTCAGAGATGACTATGTGCCAGAGGCCTTGAACCAGACCAATGACTCATTGCAGTGAACATATGCAGGTGGAGCTGTTTGGAAAAGGGGTATAATGCGTGACACACTACAGTTCCCAATGCCACTGGGATGAATGAAGAGGTATTGGAGAGATGGAAAAGGCAGAGGAGGGAGGTGGGCTTTTTTGTTTGTTTGCGTGCTTTGTTTTGATTTTAGTTAATTCTTTTGAGGGTATTTTTTGGGGGGGAGAGAGAGCGGTTACAATGGTGAGGGCCAGATATGGTGGGATAGGTGAATAGGATTGGGGTCCATGATGAGAAATTCCCAAAGAATCAATAAAGAATAAAGTTATTAGCCAGGCAGTGGTGGAGCACGCCTTTAATCCCAGCACTCAGGAGGCAGGGGCAGGCAGATCTCTGTGAGTTTGAGGTCATCATGGTCTATAGGAGCTAATTCCAGGACAGGCTCCAAAGCTAGAAAAACCCTGTTGCCTCAAAAAAAAAAAGAATTAAGTTATTAAATAAGTTAAATCTTTGGAAGCAACATTGAAGAATGTAGTTGAATAAGACCTGACGAAACACAGCTTACACGAGACTTTGAATGCCCCTCAGTATGACTTTAATTCAGTGGCTGTTATGTTCTATGGTCAAATTAAATTAAAAGTAACATTTAGCAGAGAAACAAATACAAGACTGCTTCTTCTGCTTTCTTGGCCACACATTGCAATGATGAAATCTATTTGCGTGCAATTGATTGTTCCCTCTTGACCTTTGTCCTCCTTGTATCTAGAGCTTGCATGCAGAAACACTCTGTGCACATCTAATATGGTTACTGAGAAATTAAGACAATCTCGACTTTTATGCTGATATTTGCCTTTTAAAGTTTTTAATTATGTTGTGGTCACCATACAAAGTGATGCTCTTGATTATGGCATATGTGTATTATTCTACTGCATTCTTACCCACCTCTGTGTCATCCGTGGCTCAGCCCTACCTGCTGGTTCCCTTCCAGTCTTCGTATAGTGCTCCCTTCAGTTTTTATGTCACAAATCCCATTGCCCTCTCCTTTTGACTTTTACTTTTTAATGCTATTAAACATTCACGGGGAAAAGAAATGAAGAGAGGCAATAAGTGTGCCTGTGATTTGTAGGTTTGCCTTCTTCAGAGTTAGACATGTCAACAAATTTATAGGAGACCCTTCTTGGCATGATGTCAGCCAATAGTTTGAAGTTCTAAAGCTAGGTACCACTCTTCACCTGAGATCGGAAGTGGTATCTTAATTTCGCATACCAGCCTCCCTAGGACACAGAGTGCCTAGAAAACAGTGGGAGTATTTGTGAGTAAGTATTTCATCTGGTTTATCAGACTATGGGGAGAAGCAGTTATTCCTCCCTTATGTATGTGGGCTCATCCAATTAGCTAAAAGGTCAAATAAGACAAAAAAAGTTGAGTCTCCAACAGGTCAGAGGAAGTTTCCTGCTCTGTCACTGGTCTGATAGCATGGAGGTGGGACAATACTATTCTCAAGAGTTTTCAGTTGGCTGACAAAGATCTTAGGAGGATCATCAGTCTATATGATCATATGACTATTATATTTATCTAGGGAATTCAGAGTAATACAAATGCTTACAATTTGTGATGACCTCAGACCTTCTTTAAAGGCTTCGCATAAGGTGTTATATGGATGGATGCATACGTATTTTAATCATTCTTCAGAATCAGTTCTCAATATCGGAAGCACATAAGATGCTGAACAGTGCAGAATTATAATCTACAGTGTGAAGTGCTTTTTTAAAAGGAGTATACATTTTGTGCGAAACAAGAAACAAATATAGACTATATATTATATAGTCATACAAATATTGCATCTATATCATGTATATGAATGTACATCAATACACACAAGGAGATAAAATATATACATGTGAGGGTTGGAGAAGAGGCTCAATGGGCAGGAATACTTACTGTGCAAGTCCGTGGACCTGTGTTCATTGATGTCAAAAGCCAGGTTTTACCACGTATGCATGCAAGCCCAGTGCTGTGGGTGGGCAGAGACAGCAGAATCATGGGGCCTAATTGGCCGATAGCCTTGCACTGGGCACACTGAGAGACATTGTCTCAAAATTTATAAGTTAGAATGATAAAAGAGCTGTTTAATGTCCTCCTCTCAATTCCACATGTGCACATGGGCAGGCAAACCCATGCTCATGTGTGGGCCTACATACAACATATATACACTTACCACACATGCATTTATGTATGCACAAAAGGATTAAAATACATGAATACATAATATGTGTGCCCGTTGAGATATAAGCCAACAACACTGCCAATTTAAAATATTAAATAAGGCTACTCAATGAATATAGAACAATTAATCAGCTAAGAAACAAAATAGTTGACTGAAAGAGAGGGAGGGAAAAACCCTAGAAAACGAGATTCTTTTCTTGATAAAACTTACTTGAAATGGTGGAAACTCCAAGTGTGCAAATGAGAAAGCTTGCATCATGTGGCTTGGTGAAAATCCAGACTAGAATATCTTAATCAAGATGTGATTTGTTAAACCCACAGAAGAGTGAATGTGCCCAAAAAGGCAAGGAGGAAAGCTGATGACTGGAAGCTGAAGAAACTCACGGTTGCTTAAATGGCATAAAATAGAAGTTTCACTATACCCTCTCCTCTCTACACTTGGGCTGCAGTACAGCGTCACCACAGAACCAAACCAAGAAACACTGAGCTGTTTGTCGCTGCCCTCTGAGAACTCTGGCTCTTTTAAGGAAATGCCAGGTGCCAGTCTTGCTCCTTCCCTCTAAGTGCCCTGTCTGTATTTGATTATCCCCATCTGTTGCCACGCTGGGGTCTAAGTATACCAGGGCCTCTATGGCCTGCAGGCCTTTCCGTTCAGACGTTAAGGTCCCACAGGAGACATAAAGTACGATGTAAATTTTTTTTACAAAAAGGACTTAGAGAATATTCAAGATGCCTGCTAAAGATTATTTTAGCTCTCCTCCTCAACAGCCATATCTTTTGGCTGGTAAATCATATATTTGACCATGAAAGGACTTACTGACTTTTATTGTTTTAATATAATTGAGATTTCTAATCTAAGCACATGAACTAAAACACCCAATATTTTACCTAGACATTAAAAAATTCCCCCAGTTATCTGCAGACACAGTTTTTAGAAGGGATAATAGTTGCTTCTGCTAGATTTTATTGGACTTTTATAGAACACACATTAAATAAAAATTGAAGGTTTATTATTTTTTCTATCCCCATGCATTACTTTTTCCTTAGGAAAATCTCTTTCCTCAATGAGAGATACCACTGGTAAGGCAATGCTGTCCATAGATGTTGCCTGGATGCCAAAACATGTGGCAGATCATAATATATAGAACAGTAGTGAGCAAGGTATTTGAGACACTTGGTTCTCTTTCTAAAATCCTCCTTTCTATCCTTTCTCTGTAAGTCTTAAAGACATTCCTAGACCAAACTACTCATTTTCCTCAAGTGCATCATTTATTATGTTGTTATTTAAAAACTTTGTGACATTTTCCCATTCTCCAATTCCACTGTAACTCTCTACATGTTGAACCTTTGGTTAATGCCTAGCAAAGCCCCCATGCTTCTTAGGATATTATCTTTTAAACCAATATTTGGATGGCACCTCCTTCTCTTGACTCCCAAACTACTTCAGATATCAAATGAATGGATTGTAGACATTCTTTGCTTCCCATGGACCAGTGGGTTTAAAATGTCAATAATATTTATGTAAATCGAGTAATACCATTACTTTAACATAGGGCTAGCTATTCAAATATACATAATGAGTTCTTTAAGAGGCACTGGCCCATGTGACCAAGCTCATAAGAAAATATTTTATGACCCAGAATGCTAAGCTAGTATATTTAATGTTAGATTAATGTACAGATTGAAATCCAGAAATGACCAACTTCCAGGGGAATTTTTGATGGACAGAATTCAGTAAGGTGTAAAGTTGCATATTCAAATATTACCTCTGAGTACCAAGTTAGAAAGCATATGGAGCTTTCTTGAAGAGTAGCCTCAATAGTCTCTATGGTATTCTAATTTGTAGTCTTTTTCCACCCAGGCATATTAGTGGCATAAATGTTATAGTCAGCAAAAAAGAAAAATATTCACTTCCTTGAGAAAATTAGTCAGTGCTGCTCTTTGTACCTCATCCTGCTGACAGATTGAATCAATTAGGCCAAACCAATAAAATCTCCATTATCTTTGGTCAAAAATAATCAAGATTCATTAAAGACACATGGTCCAAAGCAATGCATTTCTCCTGATTCTAAATCATGCCAGGACAGTTAAATTGAAGTTTCCTTTTGTTTCATTTTACTATGGGCAACATCCTTTCATCATGAAGACTTGTTTCTCTTGCTCTCCAACCAGTTAGAGACAGATGTACACATCATAAGACATGGGGATTCTTGTTGCAGACGGTGAATGGCACCATTTACTATTTCTACTAATTTTACATCAAAAGTCTTTCTTTCTTGAATCTGGGCCCATGGCTTCAGAAGCATTAATAAGACTAGAGGAACCTGACTAAGTATGATATAGTGACTCTCTTTAGAGAACTCTAGCATATACTTTATTGTCTGTGAAAGTATTATAGAGGTTTAATATTATATCTAACCATGAGACACAATGTAGTTTTGTGCAGTGATGCAGACATAGATGGTTGCCCACATAATACAGTGGTTTTTTTTTTCATTTTGCATACCAACCACAGTTCCCCTTCCCTCCCCTCTTCCCGCTCCTCACAACTCCTCCCAATTCACCTCCATCCACTCCTCAGAAAGGGTAAGGCCTCCCATGGGAAGTCAACAAGGTCTGGAGCATTCAGTTGAGGCAGAACCAAGTCCCACCCCAACCTCCCCCCATCAAAGCTGAGCAGGCGTCCCACCATTTGAAATGGACTTCAAAAAGCAAGCTCATGAACTGGGGATAGATCCTGGTCCCACTGCCAGGGGTCCCACACCACTGTCAGGGGTCCCATAAACAGACTACTACAAAACTGTTATCCACAAGCAAAGGGCCGAGTTTGGTCTCGTGAAGGAACCTCAGCTGTTGTCTTGAGTCCATGAGCTCCCACAAATTCCAGTCAACTGTTTCTATGGGTTTCTGCATCATGATCTTGACCCCCTCACTTGCTCATATAATCCCTCCCCTCTCTTCAACTGGAAACCTGGAGCTCAGCCTCGTGCTTGGATATGGATCTCTGCATCTACTTCCATTAGTTACTGGTACAAGTTTTTTTTTAAGTTTTGTTTTATTTTAATAAATTATCAAATACAGCTCTCTCTGATTAAATGGAAATTTAAACTTATGGCATAACAAGGATGCTGAAGATGAAGCTGTAGGTAGTTTTCGGTATACTTATCCAACATGCTGGTATCATTAATGTTTTAACTGTGCATCTACCCAGAAACCGTGAAATATTTATAATATTAAGTGATAAACTTTATTGCTTCAGGTTGGACTTTCAGTATATGCCACCTAGAATATTAGCACACAGAACACGTTAACACTTAGAGATTTTTTTCTCTTTCTGTTTTTCCTTCCCTTCCTCCTTAGAAACCCTTGGCACAAGAGCTTTGGTGTGTTTTCTGTTGGTAATAACCACAGGCTGAAAAGTGATGGCAAAGTTTATGTAAGCAAGTCAGTCGGCTGAAAGAACAAGGCGTACTAAGTCACATCTGAGGGAAAACAAACAAATAAGACCTCAGAGCACAGTCTTAATTACAGTGCAAACACACAAGTTGCCCGTAATAATCCTGGGGTTTATAGGCTATACCAGCTCTTTTTGAGGCCCTTACATTTAAGAGTTTAAAGAAAATTTGTAAGAAGAAAATTTGAAGATTAGCTTCAGAATTGCATAAAACCTGAGAACAACTATTTCCCACAGATTCCTGCAGCTAGTTTCCATGTTTCTAACATCTTGCATAAATACAATACATTTATAGGTAACTAACTCATTTATCTATTACTATAAGCAGAAATTCATGTTGTACTCAATTCTTTCCAGTTTTTACCTTAGGGCAACATCTTATCCATGGTGCCTATGGGATTCAGTTGTCATGCTCTTTAGCCTTCCTTTATACCTTATTTTTGAACTTTCCTTGTTCTCGATGGCATTGTGAGGAGTTACTTTAGTGATTTATTTTGGTGTACCTCCCTGAGTTGGAGGTAGTCTGTCGTTTTTCATATGATTCTGTTACTATCTCTAGGGAATTAGAGCATAAAGTTATAATGATGTTGCTTTACCTTCCCACATATGAGTTAACCCTGATCAAAATACACACATTTAATTATATACAGTTATACATATACATTTGTATATATAGTTTTATATATATACATTTAATTATATAGAGTTAGTTATATATTTAACGTTTTTGCAAGAAAAACAACTTATTCTCTGGTCTCAAGTACTTTAGACACCTCTCTCTTTGCAACTTTTGCATATCTATAATAATTTTAAAATTAAAGTTTTATAGGGAAGTTGTTTCACTTCTTTCCATTATTTACTTAAGTTTTATTATTAACCAGTAAATACCATTTTTCCGCTGTTATTCTGAAGGGGGAGACTTTCCAGTGGGTAAAGCCTAGTTTCCACTCCCATGGGAAGTTGATTCTAGGTGGAGATATTTAAACTGAGCAGACAAACCTAAACATGATAGACTCAGGAATACAAGCTGCTCAGGGAAAATGTGGCAGAGTAATGGGATGAAAGGATGGAAGTTGTGGACCAAATCTACCTAACATCATCAGGAAAATACAAACTCCATCTGAATACATCAGGTGTGAATTACTGCTGAGAAATTTCCCTAGAAATGCAGAAACAACAGGCCTTATTTGAGGGATAATGTATTATACAAAATAGGATGAATGGATGACAAATTTATTTCTTAAAAATAATTTTATTTCCCGAGATTATAATATAATTATGTCATTTCCCCCTTTCCTCCCTCCAAACCTTCCCCAATATACCTCTTCTTCCTTTTTTCAAATTCATAACCTCTTTTTGCTCTAATTTTTGAGTAGCCAAATTGATTGCAGTATTATAACTTTAATCCACACTACACAGAAACGTTACGAATTCGTAGGAGACAGGCTATTATTAATTGATTGAGAGTAACACAAGCCAAAGATAACTTAAACCAATGTGAACATTACAAGAAAAATGTGAAACATTTCTCAGAATAAAAAGAAAAAAAAAACTAAAATTCAATCTGTCCTCAGAGGGAACATGAAATTGATCCCTTGTTGCAGGTCCAAGTAGTTAAATTTAAAGGATATTCTTGAAAAGACTTAGATTTTGAGAGGAGTCCATCCGTCAGTGGTTGAGCGAGTTGGGGATGTAGTCAGGAAAGAGTGCGGTTAAGGCAGACATTCCCGTTCCTTGGGTTCGCTGGACTGCTGGCCACTTCTCAGCACTCCTCAGTGGAGGACAAAGATTATGCGCACCTTGGCATGTACTTTAGACACATCAGTAGCTTTCCATTGCGTTCTAATTCATCTTGCACCAGACCCATGTCTCAGTCCATTTAGATTACTAAATAGATTCAACAAAATCACAAGACTGTTTAGTCTTACCACACACTTAGATGTCTCAAGAGTCTGGCCTACCAGGAAAACCTACAAGGATTTAACCTATTGCCAAATAAAACTAAGGCTTATTTGAAAAACTTATCCAAACCATTTTTTGATATCTGTTACATGCAAACTAAATATTATATTCAGAAGCTTAGATTTTTTGGTTCAGATGATATAATCATCTAATGAACTCAACAGATGTGTCCTGTAGTATATTGCATGGTGGTGTTGAAACTCCTTCATGTATTAGCTTTTTCAGGTATAGCATATATTTGTAATGAAATAGATACTGGATAGCTATTCCCTAAACCTGTCTATTTCCCCACTCCTCTTGGGCAAAGATCTAGGCAACACTTCTCACACAGAACCCTGTGCATTAGGCCGTGACTCTGTGAATAGGTTCTGTGAGAAGATCTTCACCAACCCCGCATCAGACAAAGGTCTGATCTCCAAAATA
>LOJH01051703.1:6582-19051 GCA_001685095.1 Ellobius talpinus
CCCTCTTCTGGCCTGCAGACATACACACAGACAGAATATTGTATACATGATTAAAAAAAAAAATACTCCCTTTCCGAATGGGAACTGTGCTGTGTTCTTCAGGGTGTCCTGTCTCTGGGACTGCACTGTTCCTGAGGTGGGGAAGTGACTCAATCTCAGCTCTGTTTCTTTGCCAGTGACCACAGGTCATCACGCTGAGAGTGACTACAAGAACAAAGACTGGGTCTTCATCAACTACACGTACAAGCGCTTCGAGGGCCTGACAGCCAGGGGGGCCATACCTTCCTACATGAAGGCAGCAAAATAAGGCCTGTCCTGGGACCCTGCACTAGGCAGAGATCTCTGTACAGCATTGTGGTTTTCCTCACATTCTCGAAAGAACTTCCAAGTTTATAGAACCCATTAACACACATAGTCAAGTCTCTGAGATGTGATTGTAAGTGGCTGTTCCTTCATAGTGCACCAGGAAACTGATAGGACAAAGACAAGCATTTCTCCATCGGCTATAAGCAGCTGTCTTGCTTCTCCAGAAGCCCCGTGAGCCAGTTTGTCATGCGTTTCAAAGAGAATTTGAATTTCCTAAGTTCATCAGAACAAAGGGGAAAAGAGCCATTATCCACCATCAGAGTGTGTACACTTGAGTACCAGCCAATGCCTGCAGTGTGGTGATAAGCCACCTGCCAAGCCCACTAAGTATTTTTCTCTTTATAGCTGAAAATTAAATAACGCAATAATGAAAGTCTGTGTGAACAGCCAACAGTATGGCTGAAGGAATGAGCTCTGTCCTGCCGGTGTGGGTGTTTTCTCTCCATACCTCGGCCTGGGCGAGTGGCTTCCCACAGCCTTCATTCATGGTGCACTTTACTTATGGTACTAGGGCAAAGACCCTGACCCACTGACCTATCTCCCCATCCAAAAGACTCGTGCTGCTCTTCTGAGTGTTGGTAGGGGAGGCACTAGTGTGATCCTTTGGGGCTGTTAGAAAGCCCACAAAGCCACTGGGCACTGCCAAGGAGTTATGGACCATGTGGACAACCCTCACTCTTTACGGCCATATGAGACAATCTGGAGACACATGCTGCCTACCAGCAATGCCCGAAAGTGCTACAAGGACCGACTTGTTCCGAGGACGCAGCAGAGAACTTGGTGGAGGCTCAGGTGCTGCCATGCAAGATTTCACAGCCTCCTTGGAAGTCAAGGCGGAACCAGCCTACTGATGAGTCCTCAAGCTCATTCCTCAACTCATGGTGCAACCGTGTTTATCTTGGTATTTCCCTATCCCAACTTTAAGTAGCCATTTTGCCTTGGAATCATTACAAATTTTCCCTTTGCAGATGCCTTCCTGGGGGGGCACTTGCCCCTGCACCCAAAAGTGTTGCCTGCAGCTTGGGCTGACCTGGCCTCTCCGCTGTGGCATTCTCTAATGAGAAACACTGAATTTAGCACAAAGTGCCTTCTGTCACAGCTGCTGCCACCTTTAGATTTTTGCTGCGTCAGAAAAATGTGGAGGTTCCATATTAATGCATTATTAGTTTGGTGTCATGTGTTGGTAACTGTTAAAGCATTATTTACACCTGTGTGGTAACTTGCAGTGTCATAGCCAAACCACAGCTGGGACTCATGCTCTGCCAGTCTTGAAGTTGTGAAGGTCAGCTGTCCTAGCTCAGCCATTCAGAGAACAGAAGACTTCAAATTGTAAGCAAAACTGCTTTGGTGTCCATGTCTTAGATGAAGAAGGAATGTTAGGGAAGTCTTGACTCTGGGAAAGGGTGCTGGATGTGTTAGCTCCTTAATTTTTCATTTAGAGCCTGCTAGTGCAAAGGAGATAGGAGGTCCTGTGTGGCTTTGAGCTCTGTATTACCAAACCCTGTGTGTTTGCAGGAATGTGCGAGCATGCAAAGTAATATTGGTAGAGCCTGTGTGGTGGGGGATGCTTTGTTTTGGGGAAAACGCCCACATTTTATCTATTAAACTTCTGAGTAAACTGTGAAAACAGTAATGAAACTTGGTAGTGGTTGTATTTCATGTGATGCATTAAGCAAAGTATCTGTGGTTTGTAGCCAGCCTAGTCTACAAGAACTATGACAGCTAGGGCTGTTAGAGAGAAACCCTGTCTCAAAAAGCAAACAGAAATACCTGATTTGAAATACAAGCAAGCAGAGCACTGGTGGCCCCCTTTCTATCTTTGTCCAGAGAGAGAGGTATTGGATCAATTGCACTGTTCTCTTAATACAAGATGCTGTCTTGGAGCTGATATGAATTGGTATTCAGAGACTATGGAGGCCCCTCCTACCTTCAACTCTTGTTGGACACGACAGGTGCATGCCCTTAATCCCAGCACTAGAGAGAGGGTGGGATATAGTCTCAAGATTTCATAGAGGTAAGAGCTTTCTAGTGGCTTGGCTGCTTTGCTTTTCTGATCTTCAGGTTAAACCCCAGCATCTGTCTCTGGTTTTTTATTCATGCTACACAAAGTTCAAAGTCCTTTGACTCAACTGAACCCAGTACTCAGAGCCAGCCAGTGCTGCTAGATCTGGAAGGGCTTCAATACTCTCCAAAGCTCTGACTACCATTCTACCAGTGCCTGCCTCTTAATCCCTCAGACCACTGTAGGGACTTTTGAAGACCTTGTCTCCCTTGCTGCCAAATTCTAAGTTGGATTGGAGTGTGGGGTCTCCAATGGCAACTAACTGTGAACTCAAGACAGCAGCCTAGGACAGCAGAGAGAAAGAGCACAGGCAGGCTTCAGATAAGCCCGTGTCCTAAGGAAAGGAACCCACTGTCCTGGGCAATGGGCACCACCCCTTTAAATCCATTAGAAGTTTGTTCTGTTATTTTCTATTAATAACAATGAACACAAATAAAAATACTTTATTATAGAAAAAGCATCCCATATACAGGATTCCGTAAACACTGGTAGGTGAACAAGTGCAACTTCAAAAGTAAATATAAAGTAAGAGGCAAAACCTACAAGCATTTTGCCATTAGGAGAAATTTTCCAGAAATGATCCCATCCAGACACAAAAGTGGCTCTGCCCCCTGGGGAGGTGGCAGCGCTCTGCTGTGCTCCCTGCGCCCACCTCAGAAGCTGCAGTTTGTTTTGACTCAAAAAACAAACTCAAGCACACAGTTTGAGCTGAAGTCTGATGCTCTGAACATTCATTCTCCCGAAGACACACATCCTGACTCTGAGGATGCCCCTCTTCCTGTGCTGCCCCCACAGCACTCCTCAGGCCTGTTCGCTTTCCCAAGGGGCTGGGTACTGTACCCAGTCACTTCAATCTTCAACTTTTGCCGTCACCTTTCTCCACCATGGAGAGCCATGTAATTTTCAAAGTAATGCTATGTCTGTTCTCCAGGTGTACCGGCAGGTGTTTCTCATCAATTACACAGCATACAAGGACACTGAACAGTCAGTCAAGCCTTGGGTGTAGGTAATCTTATCTTGCTAAGATGCTCTTGAGACTCTAGGTAAAGTCACTTTTCTCATGAGGCTATTTCTGTGCAAACAACGCGGCTTACTTATTCAGGCACTTGCAAGACACATGAGCCCAAAATCCGTTTTTTTATTGGCACAGTCCTCTCAACTCATAAAGCCAATAACCAACTCCAAAGACTTAAAGAATGTCCCAACTTTGGAACAGCAGGCAAGGCTGACCGGAGGCACCAAACTACAAATGACACTGAAATTTAGGGAAGGGTGTGGCTGAGGGTGCAAAAGGAGCCTCCTCTCCCCAAGGCCTCTGTCCCAGGCTTTCCTTTAGTCACCAGCATCCCATGGCACTGGCCAACCTTCAGACTGCCTCCTACTCAAACCCCATGGGCTGCAGCCACAGCACGGTAACTTATTTGGGGCTGAAGGCAGTGAACCAACTCCAAAGGACAAAGAAAGGACTGCTCACACCTCAACACCACGGACAAGCACACAGTCATATTCCAGTGGCCATCAATTATCACATAGGAAGCACCACTGAACAAGGGCCTGGGCTGGTCACTGCGAGTGGACAAACATGTAGCACCAACAAAGTCAAGGCCAGACCTGACCTCAAATACAAGCCCATCAGCTTCCCAGAAGTAACTTCTGGACAGATAACTTTAACCTGTATTCTGGATGCTGGCCTTGAGCCTCACCAAGACACCAACGGTCACCACAAAAACCAGGGCTGCTTAGTTACCCTTCAGTTCTTTTCTGAGCAAGAAAGATCTCACACCAAATCCAACTGTGATGCTGCTACAAAACGAACACACCCTTTTAAGAACATTCTTGTTCTTCAATTCTAGAGAGAGGGGTTTCCCAAACTGAAGTTACTGCCATCAAGTAGTATACTATACAGTACTTAATGGAAGCAGACTTCAAGAAACCAACCATGTTCTTTAAGGAACTTGAGGCAAACAGCTTACATGCACCACCTATGATGGGAAAATGTCCAGGGTGGAGGACTGACTCAAAGGTCAACTTCTATCACAAAGTAAGGTAATCTCAGATACTGCCATCTGGCTTGACTCTGCAAACAGCCAAGGAAATGTCAGAGGAAGGGGGCTGAGGAGCGATCTGGACTGCCATATACCACACATGTAAGAGTGAACAAGAGACAAGGCCTGGACCTGACCCTGGGGAGGACAGTAGTATCATTTTCTTACCATGTCTGAGCAGATAATGGGCAAAGAAAGAAAAGGAAGGAAAGAAAGAAAAGAAGAAGGAAGAGAGAAAGAAGAGAGAGAGGAAGGAAGAAAGAAAAGAAAGAAAAAGACAGACAGACGTGAATGTATTGGTGTGAGGCGCAAGCAGGGACTGCACAGTTGATGATTCCAATGAGTTCGCCACAGTCCTCCCTGGTGCCCACAGGAAGGTACCAAGCAAAAATCTCTTCTCACCTTCAGACACCAGGTCTCCTGCCATACCCACAGCACCACGCTGTCCCTGGGTGCAGTCTGCAGGCCTGACCCTGGACCCATTCTGCCACCTAGCTTCCAATTTGGCTCTGACTCCCTGAGGCCAAAGGCTGCACTAACACTGCTGGCCACGGCTCTCCTGCTGCAGACCTGTCTCCTGTGTCAGACTGTTCCTGTGTTCATGAAGAGCAGTGCTGAGCCCTGAGCTCCTGGGAATTCCTTTCAGACATTCTAACCAGATGGCACCTGGGTGCAGTACCCAGAAACTACCTTTCATCCACCCTGGCACACCTCGGCAGAGGACACCTGCCCCAGCACACAGACTGTCTCTGATATTTGGTCCTTTTGCTATTAAGCAATTTGTCTGAGGCAAAAACCCATCCATTGGGTGTAAAGGTTATGGGCTTCTGTGTCAACCGTGAGGCCACAGGAGTCCACTTCCTCTCCCGCAGCTGTACAAGACTCAACCAACAGCAACAGACCCAGCGTCTGTTTCCCAGGGCCAGCTAAGCTGGTCGTCTGATTACCAGAGACAGACTGAAAGGGGCACAATAGTGACGGAGAGGGGATAGAAACAGGACAGGAGGAAGCATTTCCTTGGGGTGAGAAACCAGGAGGCCAGATTGGGGGCACCCACAGAGAAGCGCTCTGGCAAGGGGCAGACCCTATTTGTCCCTAATCTTGGAAGTCATTAGAAGCCATCTGAGAGAGTGGAGCATTTAGCCGGTCAAGTTCATCCACCTGTGGCGGGTGATGCATTATTATCTCCTGGTCTTCCAAGACGTTTTCTCCAGCAGCCACCAGATTAGTGAGGGACTTGCTGCGAACACACTGGAAATCCACATGGCGACTCTTCCCTTCCTCCTTTTCCCAGGACATCTGGATAAAGGGGCGCTGTACATAATTGTAGATAACCTCAGACCTCCCACCAGGTCTCCTCTTAATCTTTTCTTTACAGGTAGGGTACCCTGCAATGGGAAAAGACTGTGGTCACAATCATGGTAGACTGTGCTTGCTCTGGCATCTACTTCAAAATTCAAAGACAGCAAGAAAAGCTCTGTGACAAGTGACCAGTGTCTCCCTGAAGCCCCTCTGCCCCTAGAAGGTACTGGTCTGTGGGAAGTAACAAGGATTCCCTGGCCCCCCTTTTTTTAAGTTTTTCGAGACAGCGTTTCTCTGTAGTTTTGGAGCCTGTCCTGGAACTCACTCTGTAGACCAAGATGGCCTCGAACTCACAGAGATCCACCTGCCTCTGCCTCCCAAGTGCTGGATTAAAGGCATGAGCCACCACTGCCCTGCTATTCTCCCCCTTTTATTGGAAAGGGAAGAGAAGCCACTTACTAACTCCAAGAGCCTTTAGCTGTTAGAAACAATACCACAGGACAAAACCCCACCAGGGAACAGATAGTCTGTCATCTTAGTTAAGGTTCTTGTGTAGAAAGCATGGTTAAATAAAAAAGGACATGTGAAATGCTTACCTAAAGGGAAAACACAAATGCTGTCAGATACCCAGAAGGGGCTCACGGAGACAAGGGACTACAGCAGCAGAAGAGGCAGGAGGGGCAGCAGCCAGGCCTATGCATTTGGAGTGCCTTCAGCCACAATGGCTAGGCAGATCACAGGGACAAGGGGGTTCCCTATCACCCTGTCCTCAGTCAGGTCTTCTCAGAAACCAGGCAAAGACAATGTGCAAAGGAGAGGCTGAGGAATTATCTCAAAAGTTTCTTCTAATTTAAACTTCCTGAGTCAGAAACATGCAGTGCTGAGCCAAAGGCAGAGTGCCACAGTGAGATAAACAGTACAGGAGGCCCAGGCGGCAACCACACCTGCCAAGACAAGGCAGCTGTCTGGACACCCTCAGTGGACCAGGCTGGCCTCAAACTCAGAGATCTGCCTGCTTCTGCCTCCCAAATGCTGTAGTAAACACGTGAACCACGACTGCCCAGTTAAATCTTAAGTTCTTAAGCTGTTTTTCAAAAGGGTAATTGTAGATCCCAGAAACATGTTCTTGCTCAGACGTGCCCAGGCGCCTTCTGAATTCACCCAGGTCCTAGTTTCCTGAGGGGCACTGAGGACTAGAGGAAAGGCAAATGCAAGCCCAGGACAAAGGGCAATAAGGCAGGACCCTCTAGTGCATGCAGTGTAAGTGTGCGTGTCCTCAAGCTCCTGTGAGCCAAGTCAGAGGCACAGCGGCACCCAGAGACCCACCCTATCGCTGGCTGAGACTTGTTTTTCTGAGACAGGGCTTTTCTCTAAGTAGTTCTGTCCTGGAACTCCCAGAGATCCACCTGCCCCTGCCTCCCGAGTGCTGGGAGACTTTCAATACCTTCAATTCCAATGCGAATGTTCTTCAGGCCCCGCTCCTTTAGCACCGTTTTAGCAACATCTCGGTTCTCAATGTACTTGAAGAATCTGTAGAGCTTGGAGCTGTAAAGAACTGAAAACGAGGTCCACAAAAGCTGGGGCTTAGTCACAGAGGGAATGAGTGAGGTGACAATCAACACAGGAGCTATGTAACCCATGATGGCATTCGACGTGGAACACCCGCCCCCACCCCAGCAGCCCGAATACTGGGATTCCTGGACTGCTGCAGTCTGCTGGGGGAAGCTTCAGAGCGCTGCTTTTGAGAGAAAGGGAAGCAGCAAACCAGCTTACACTCGGCCTTTGTTTTTTGTTGTTTTTCCTATGTAGCCCTGGCTGTCCTGGAACGTACGTTATAAACCAGGCTGGCCCTAGAGATCCATCTGCCTCTGCCAGGCTAAAAACACGGCTTTTTTTGGGGGGGGGGGACGGACAGATGGACGGACAGAGTCTCATGTAGCCAAGCTAGTCTGAAACTCACATAACCAAGGTTGATCCTTCTGCCTCTACTTCCTAAATGTTGGGATTACAGGTGTCTACTATACCAGGCTCTATCATACTGTTTTCAGTACAAATTGGTATAACCTTTAGAAAGGATAATTTGGCAACGTGTCAAAATTATAAAAGCATCAAGCTTTTGACATTCCATGTTTAGGAATATCTGATAGTTGATAGATGCGCAAAAATGCTGCTGCTTAAAACTGATCGTGCATCATCTCTGTACACAGCTTCAGTGTCTTATCAGGACAGTGAGTTATAGCACATTCATAATGGAAGATAAGCAGCCCTAAAAAGACTCTATATAGAGGTTTTATATAAAGAGATTATAAGCAAAAGGACACTGAGGTAGAGCAGGGTTAACACACCTTTAAGTGCACATCCTTCTATGTGTGTGTGCACAATGCATGTGGGTGAGTGCATCTGCCTCTGCATGCGTGCGGGGGCCAAAGGATAACCTGGGCCGTCAGTCTGCCCACCACCTTGTTTGAAGCAGGGTCTCTGCTCTGCCATTCACTACTGCGCACTGCAGGGCGAGCTGGCCCACGAGGTTCTGGGGATTGTCTCTCCTCCCATCCCACCACAACAGCTCTAGATCACAGACGTGCTACCACATCCAGCTTTTCTATTGGGTTCTGGGGTCTGAACTCAGTCCTCACACTTGCATGCCAAGTGCTTTTCTCATGAGTAAACATCTCAGCCCACTATTTAAGTTGTGAATTATTACCAGGTCAACAAGATTTAAGTGAGAATTTAACCCCCAACTTCAGCATCTGACAATGCCATCCCACAGGGGAGAGAGCGGTCCCAGCAGAGGATAGACCTATATAGGTGCCCGTTGCCCATCACTTGCTATCAGTGGTGTCTGCCCTCAGGTCTGGATACTACTCTAGGCAGTGTTTCTCTAGCTGAAAACATCCACACCCTGCAGGGGCTCCTACTTTGGGAATACTCTTCCCCCATGGGTGGGGGGTGGTCTTCATCCCAGTCCACAGAATCCTCATCTGTCAGCACGACAATGTGGCACTCCCGCTCCCCTTTCTTGGCACAGCCCACCATGATGGGCAGAATCAGTTCCTCGAGGTAGTGATCAAACTGCTTGTGAGCACCATCGTTGGACAGCTCATGAAGTAAAGCACCTGGAAAGAGAACAGGTAGATGAACCCACTTCCTGTCTACACCCATGCTGCTGGGTGGAGACTAACACTGCTGCCATCACAGAGGACATACAGAGATGAGGCACTGTATGACAGAGCTCCTGCCGCAAGGTGATAATTACTTTTATATACTTAATGCTGTTCAGTTTGACCATGATCCTTTTCCTCACTGACACTCAGTACTCCTGCTTGTCACAGACGACACCATGGTCCTAACTTGAGAGGGAAGCAGTAGCCAAATGACTAGATGGTCAGATTAGATTCATAACTTTTTTAATAATTTATTTAAATATTAAAAATTTCCACCTCCTCCCATTTTCCTCCCCCTCCCTAGATTCATAACTTTCATTCCCGGCCTCCACTTCCTGAATGCTGAAATCACAGGTCTGACTCATCATCATGCCTAGTACTTGGTGCTGAGCACAGAGCAACCCAGGGTCTCAGTGCTAGGTGAGTACTCAACTGAGAGCCATCTCCAGCCTTTTCTTTTAAGACAGTATCATTCTGTAGATACCGAACTTATGGCCCTGAACTTGTGATCCTCTTGTCTCAGTCTTCTGAGTGCTGGAATGATGGTTGTGAGCCACACTCCCCAGCTGATTCCTTTCGCTTACTCTACTTCCCCACTATCCCTTAATGTAAAAGCAGCAATGGCTAGTTAGCAGGATTGTCCACCTCTGTGCTGGTTCTCAACCCACGCTCCACACGCCTGCACTGCTAAGCACAGTGACCTGCACTGGCTGAGAGGCGAACAGCTGCTCCATACTCACTCAGATCTTGACAGCGAATAGTGTTGAAGTCAAAGTTAATGCAGAGATAGTCACACGTGTCTCTCAGATCTGGGATAGAGATACCATCCGGACAGTTGATGATGCCAGTTTTGTAATAATCCTGTGAACAGATTATGAAGTAGAAATGTAGGCAAAGAAATGCATGGAAATGACTCCTCTAACCCTATACACTTCTAATGCTACTGAGACGGTGAGATCTTGGAGTCAACTGCTCAGTGCATTAGGCTCCCGTCTACCCAAGTTTAAGCACAGCCTGACAACTGAATGCAACTGAGCAAGGACTTAGAAGTTATAGACAGGAAAAATAAAGAAGGAAATGATGTGGGATATCCTTCTGTGCATATGCTGTTGCTTTTATTAATTGATGAATAAAGCTGCTTTGGCCATTATTTCTACTCTTGTTGAATGTATTATGTTTAGACAGCTCATTAAAAATGTATGTATAATTTAAAATTATAGAGTAATATTTATAATAATCAAACTTTTAGTCATGTTAGGGTTTCTAGATACAGAGATATATTTCAGATAATCTTCAACACTTCAAAGACCTACAGAATATGGCATTTAAAAAAGTTTTAAGAACTTGGACTTCTCTTGACAGTGAGACAGGTCTGCTTCTGGCAGCACCAATTACTTCACAGAGGATGATGGGGATCAAAGAGGCTCCTTATGGAGTCTGCTAGCCATTAGGGTTTGCCTGGACTGCCTGATGATATGCTGATGATAAACTGGACATACAGGATCCACAGAAAAATGACTGCTGAACTTGCCCAAGGAAGGTCAGACAGTCCTTCAGGGTTCCTGCTTCATGGAAGAGTCTGCCAGGTATTCTGCAGGACACTGAAGAAAGTTGACTGACAAACTGCCAATATAGGCAGAACAGTCTTTCGAATTTCCTGCTTCATGGAAAAGTCTGCCAGATACTATGGGCCTTCAGAATGTAGACATTACAGGCCCCAACATTACAGAAGAATTTTGGGTGACTGTCCAGATGTCTTTGTCAATTTTAGAGTTTTGGATGTTTCTTACAATGTACTTCCTGTTTAATGTATCTTCCTGGGGTCTTTGATGGAGTTGAACATAGGTAGTTTTCCTTAGTTACGGTAAGAGATAAATTAGATATAAAATTTTATCACAAAGATAGGATAGATAAGAGTATTTTCCTTAATTTGCCAAATGTAAATAGACTAAATATTGTAAGTATAATTTTTGCTTGATAACTGTTTTGCATATGTAATTTTACTAAGTCCTTCTGTATATATGTGTTTACTGGTTGATAAATAAAGCTGTTTTGGCCAATGGCTTAGAGTAAAGCCAGGTGGGAAATTCGAAGAGAGTAGACAGAGTCAAGGAGATGCCATGTAGCCACTCCAGAAGTAAGATGTAGGTAACAAACCATGAGCCTCGTGGTAAAATATAAAATAGAAATGGGTTAATTTAGGATGTAAGAGCTACCCAGAAACACACCTGAGTGGCCAAACAGTGTAATTAATGTAGTTTCTGTGTGATTATTCAGGTCTGGGCAGCTGGGAAATGCAAAAGCAGTCTCCAATTACAAGGGAAAGCAACAACTGGATACCAGAGACCCAAGAGTCAGTCATACAACTGTGGAGCACATGAAGGTGCAACATGCAAGCATGCATGCCACGGTGGAGGACAGAAAAGGAAAGAACTGCATACCAGTACTGTGCGGAACACAGTGGCACTAATCCCTTCTGCAATCTCGTACTCCCCCTTTTCATTGGGCCTCGTGAAGTTGTATTCTCTTCCTGGTCCAAACATCCTGAAAAAGACACCAGCAACAGTATCACCTCCTCCAACAGGACTCTGCAGAGGCAGCTTTTCTCCCCTCTCCTACACATGGCCCTACTCTTGCAGCATAATTAAAAAGCACAGCACTAGGACCTGACACCTCAGGAAACTCCCTCAGGCAAAAGGAAAAGAAGGAAGCATCCGTCTGTGGCAGCAGGCACAGTGTAGTGGCAACTGCAGAGGAAGCTGTGTAAACCAACTGAGGGAGCAGCTCCTAGTGCATCCCCCCTTCCTGGCTCATCTTCTCTTTTGAAATGGCCAACTCCAACAGGCTGCTCTAGCCATGGATTTCAGACCAGTGTGAGGCTCTTCTACACCTGACATTTTCATGAGGAGGCCTGCACTCACCATAAACTCAGGATCCGAGTTAGATTCCCAACACCCATAGAGCAGCTCACAACCATAGGAACAAGTCCCAGGGATCTGACACCCTCTCCAAGCCCCTGCAGACACTGAATAAATGTACTGCACACACATGCCTGCAGGCAAAACACACATGTTAAGAAATAATAAACTGGTAATAGGCCAGGGCTTTAGCTCAATAGAGTGCTCGCCTCCATGCCTGACAGCCTAGATTCCTAGTTCAATCTCCAGTACTGCTAACCCACCCCCTCAGCCCACAAAAAAACAAGACCCCAAGTAGAAATGGGTGGAATGCAAATGTTTTTTCTAAAATGGCATCCTTGTTCTTGTGCCATGTGGATCATTTCTAATATGTTTCTCACAGAAGGAAAACAACATGACTTCAGACTCAACTTAGCATCTCCGACCTGTGCAACGTTTAAAGAGGGGTGGGGTGGCCAGGCAGTGGCAGTGCACAGCTTTAATCCCAGCACTCGAGAGGCAGAGGCAGGTAGATCTCTGTGAGTTGGAGGCCAGCCTTGAACTAGAGCTAGTTCCAGGATGTAGTGAAATGGGGAGAGCAGGGGCCTGCTTTCGTCCCACCCGGCTCCCGCA
>LOJH01051704.1:2404-12469 GCA_001685095.1 Ellobius talpinus
GTCTACAGAGTGAGTTCCAGGACAGGCTCCAAAGCTACAGAGAGACCCTGTCTCCAAAAACAAAAACAAAACAAAATAAAAAAACTAAACCATCTCCTGTATACTAAACTTGATAACATCATGAGGCATTATTATAGTGACCCTTACTCATTTGCTGGGATTGTGTGCTGATTTCCAATGGAGTGCTGGAAGTAGTTGAGATTGCCAAATTCTCTATATACTGCTATTACACACACACGGGGGGGAGCAGTCTATGAAGAACATCTACTGTTGATCATATATGTATGTTTGGGGCTGACCATTTAGAACTGGATTAAGCTGTAAGAGGACTCGTCTCTGGAGAAGATCTATTGATTGCTTGCAGCTTTTCATTTAAGGGTAGGGCCGTGCGACACTTCACCCATCCATGCTGTTCTTTTCCAGGTCCTGTTTAGGAAACCACACTGCTCAAGTTTCCAAAGTGTAGCTCTCTGTCATGTCTAGAAGACACTGTCTAACAGCGGATGATCTAGTCATCTGGATCTTCCCTCTTCCTGCCCCCTTTCCCATGGCCTTCCCTGAGCCTTAGGTGTAAAGGCTGTACTGTGGAACTACTGGATTATGGCAGTCTCCTTTTTAGTTGCTGAAGAATTCCCATCATTTTGTCCATAGCAGTCCCTTTACTGACCATCCCACCAATACTGCACTGAAGTTCCACTTCCTTACTTCCTTGAACACTTATTTTCATCTGGGAAATACAAATCAAAACTCTATTAGAGCGATTATCATCGAGAAAAAAACAAAGCAAGGAATGAGGTTTGGCAACATGGCTCAGAGGTAAATGTGCTTGCTATGCAAGCCTGGCTACCTGATGTCAATCTCTAGAACCCACAAAGAGACGGAAGGAGAGAGCCATCTGCACAAAGCTGGCCTCTAACATCCACACTTGTGTGTTGCACATAGGCCCACGAATGCATGCACATACTCTAAGAATAATATCAATAAATGCTAGAAACAGTAAGAGACAAGGAACCTCCCTGTCACTTTAGCTTGTGGCTGTGTGCCCCATGGTCTTGCCTCCCTTTCCCCCTTCTCAGGTCTAGAGATCTCAGGTCTAGCACAATGGAGGTCACTTTTGCTTAGCAGCAACACTACCTGAGAGGCCTGTTCAGCCTTAGAAATCGATGGAGAAAGACTATAAAAATTTCCACTCCGATCAAAGATTTTTATCCCTCCTACAAGCCATCAGAAATACACTAAGGGGCTAGACAAATGGCTGGGGTTTTCCTAAGGAATCTTCTGTTATCTAAATTTGATGAGCAGTACTCAACTCTTCTGTCAGATGCTCAGATATACAGATGCAAATAATCTAGCATGGGGGGGAATGGGACGACCCTGCCGTTGAACTATGAATTTAAAAGATGAGGCTGGCAACAAATGGTGGCCTGAAGGTTTGAAGCGCCTTTTCAACCATTCATTTATTCGTCCATTCATTCATTCATGTAGTTCTTAGAACACAGGCCCGGGAGAAGCATGTTTTGTGTGTTTTAGAATTTTCCTGGAGTATTTAAAAATCATCAACGCCACTACTCAGTCATCATGAAATTAACATTACTGTCTGAAACATGCCCTGAGATCTTAGCACAACTGACACCATGTCAGAGGCACCATTCTGACCTCAGAACCCAGCATGTAGACCCCAACACCTGCCAAAACAGGAGCAAAGACCTATCTATCGTTCAGGATCCAGAAAAGAACCTAAATGTACTAACCTTGCTTTTAGGCTTCTGTAGTTTTGCTTCTCACTGACCAAAGTGTGTCAACTAGGATGTAGTTTTTGTGAATGAAAGACAAAGAACAGTGAAGCTTGAAGCTGCCTGATTTGGGCAAGTTCCCCAGGAAGCCACTGGCCAGCAATGCCTTACTGGCTCTAAGAGTGTCTGTGTGTGTGCACGCGCACTCTGATAGCTGCCTCTCAACAGAGCTCCATCTACATTTATATTTGTAAATGATCATTATGTTCAAAAATTGCACACACTTAATGACTCATGCTACCAGAATGACCTGGTCCTAAAATCCCTCATTGAGATTGCAGTTAGTTTTAGTATATTTACTCCCTCACCTGGAAGCAATTCTACAACCAAACCTAACATGTGAAGAAACTAAGCAGTGCTAACCCACCCTCGGAGTGTTCAAGAGCCTCTATGAGACTTCAGCTGGTATGCTAATGAGGTGAGGCCCAGCATGGTGGTGCCTGTCTTTAATCCCAGCATTCAAAAAGTTGAGACAGGAGTATCTCTGTGGGTTCAAGGCCAGGCCGATTTACAATGTGAGTTCTGGGGCAGCCAGGGTTCCATAATATGACTCTAAAGAAACAAACTAGCAAATAGACAAAAGAAAGAGGGGGAAGAGAGTGTGGGAGAGAGTGTGGGAGAGAGGGAGGAAGAAGGGATGCTAATATTGTTCCCAATGGTGGCTGACCTGGCAGACAAGGACTGGGCAAATGATGAATGAGAATCGTAATAGCAATGCAGTAGCTGGTGACAATGCTTTAGCCTGGACAGATGGTTTATGGACTTGGTAGAAAAGTCATTCTGCCAATGATCAAGGGAACACAATATGAAAACCTTTCAAAATAGTGACAAAATACTGGCAGGCAGAATTAACCTGCCATTAGAAAGGGTTTCTCCCTCCATCAGAAGGAATTCTAAGATAGTAGATTCTGTTTTGTGCTGGGCATTAAGCATAGGCATGCCTCTGCGAGTTCAAGACCAGCCTATTCTATTCTACACAGCAAGTCCCAAGTCAACCATGCCTGCAGTGACATCTTGCCTCAAAAAATGTTTTTGTTTTGCTTTCCTTCCAGGATCCTTTTCCATCCAAGAGTGAGACAGATAGCATGCAATGCTGTGAGAAGGATGACTGGAGATTTTGTATGTGGATTCCAAAAGGAACTTCAAAGGAGACTACAGCTGTTCCCAAACCTGTGGGAAAGCAGAGAAACAGAGAGACATGCCCATGCAGTGGCTGATCTCATTCAGTGCACTGAAGACTCACTCTCTCAAGTCACTACTTACTCCACACTGTGATACTTCCATGAAACAGTGTGTTCATTATTATACTTAAGCTTCAAAAGCTGAGTTGATAACCAGTATTTACTACATCCAGCATGGAGCTGCATGTGGTGGTTACAGCACTGAGCTGACTTGTGGAGCTGATGTCATGGAGATGGATATTCAAGACAGACTCTAGACCAGGCAATTTAAGACATCTTAGCTGAGCACAGATGCCTGTGCCTATAGAGCCCAGCACTCAGGAGGCTGAGGCTGGAGGAAGGCTGCAGGTCTGAGGCCAGTATGGGCCTGGGAGACATAGTATGCTCAAGGCCAGCCTGGGCTACATAGTGGAAGAGTCCTCTTGTTTATCCTTCTAATCCTGTTAAAAATGAGTGTTATATCATTAATTCCCCTTCTTTCCCTGAAAGAGGGACAACTGAAGTTTCAAACTTTTTTTTATTAGTAACTTGTCCCAAAACACAGTTATATGGCAGAACTTGAATTCTTATTTTAAAATAATTTTCTTTCACACCAAGTATGTTATCTAATACATGCAACTGGAAAACATCCATTTTTCTGATCAATATAATAAACACCAAGCCATAAAGTATTAAGTAGGTTGTGAGCCTGTCAGTGGCATAGTTATTATAGTCATTTATATCTCCAGGCAGGACTATGGAAAACAGCAAAATAAATTATTTAAAGTAATTTCACACCAAAGATAATACCATTTTCTGATCTTATTGTGTAGCACTTTCTTACTGGATTAAAACCTTCCATCTTGAAGGAGAGCTTCAGACACATGGTGAGGAAGGGGAGCTGAAACAAGATACTCTAAGGCAGGGGTCCCTATTAGATAACCTGCCTATCCTGTATTTACATCATGATTCCTAACAGTAGCGAATTGCAGTTATCAAGTATCAAAGAAAACAATTTTATGGTTGGGGGTCACCACAGCACGAGGAACTGTACTAAAGAGTCTCAGCATCGGGAAGGTAGGCAGCTAACAAAATGAAGGAAAGAAGTTGAGTCCAGAAAAATCAATTTCCAGAAATGTAATTTTAAAACTAAATTGTGTTTTCTAGATGTTAACAGTACATAGAGCAAAATACTGGACTTTACAGGTTAGACACTGGACTTAAAACCAGAGAAGTGAGGACTGGGGAGGCGGCTCAGTAGTTTAGGGAACTTGCAGCTCTTGCAGAAGACCTGGGTTTCATTCCCAGCACCTACATGATAGTTTATAACCATTCATAACTTCTGTTCCAGGGAGTCCTCTTCTGGCCTACTTGGGCAGAAGGCACAAATGTGGTGCACATACATACATGTAGGCAAAACTATTTTTAAAAAAGACAACTGGGGTTAGAGAGATCTCGCAATAGTTAAGAGTACTTGATACTCAATCTTGAGGACCAGAGTTCAAATTCCGGCACCCACGTCAGGTGGCCCGCAAGTGCCTGTAACTCCAGCTCCAAGGGATCCACATCTTCTTTTGCCCTCCATAGGCACCTGCAGACACATGTACACATACACTCATATAAACACACACACAGTGATAATGTTCAAAAAACAGACAATTGCAAGGCTTGGTGGTACATGTATTTAATCTGAGCACTCAGGAAACAGGTAGGTAGATCTCTGTAAGTTCAAAGCCAGCCTGGCCTACACTGTGACACCTTGTCTCAGAAACAAACAAACAACCAGAAAAGGCAAAGTAGTGGCCCAGGCTTTTAATTGCAGCCCTTGGGAGGCAGAGGCAGGTAGATCTCTGTGATGAGTCCAGTCTGGTCTACAGAGTGAATTCCAGAATAGTCATAGCTGTTATACAGAAAAACCCTGTCAAAACAAAACACACATACACACAAACACAGAACCCCAAAACCCAATTTCAATCACTGCATTAAAAAAACCCACAAAAATACAAAAAAAACCCACTCTTCTTAGAGCAAGAAGCTCTATGCCCCTAACTGCCAAGTGGTCTTCAGGTCTTAATGTTTTTATAAGACGCAAGGGCTGGAGACACAATGGCTCAACAGTTGAGTTCACTGGTTGCTCTTCTAAAGGACCTACGTTTGACTCCCAGCATCCTTAAGGAAGCTCACAAATATCTATTATCTCCAGTCCCAGGAGATCATGTGTTTCTGTTTCAAAAGGGAGCTTCCTAAGTCCAACAGTTGATAGCACTTGAGTCTAGAGACCGGCCTGCCCCTGCCTCCTTAGTGCCAGGATTAATGGCGTGCGCTACCACATTTAACAGGGTTTGTTGTTTTTTTCCAACACACAAAAATCAGGGATTCCTAGATTTAATTGATAGGCTGGTTTTATTTTTCTTTCCTTTTTGATTTTCTGACACAGGGTTTTGCCATGTAGCCCTGAATGGCCCAGTCCTTGCTGTTTAGCCCAGGCTTGCCTCAAATTAGCAACAATCCTCCTGCCTCAGTCCATCAGTGCTGAGATTCAAAATTCTTAACACATTGGTTGTATCCAAATACAAGTTCAAAGCAGCACCAGCTGGATGCCTTGCTGAGGAACAGAATGATGAGCCCCCTCCCCTTTCTTTTCCAACTCAGTAGGTTGGGCTCGAACTGCTCACGGACTACAATACAGCTTGAGGGCTGCAATTGCCTCGACGCTCCACTTGGAAGCTCACTCTTGAGGCCGTTGGCAGCATTCAGTTCCTTGCAGGTTGTTGGGCAGAGGGTCTCAGGAGTTCCTCACTGACCTTTGGGTCAGAAGCTGCCCTCAACATTAGAGCCTAAAATTTTGCCTTTTTAACAAGATTCCAGATGGTGCACCTCTGTAAGTCGGAACCACACTTTACGATTCACTAGTTATGACAAAGCTAAGCGTATAGCTACGTGGGTAATATTTCTTTTCTGTGGCTGCTTTATAAAGCTTTGCAAGTGACTGGATATCCTGGCACTACTTGTCCCATAAATGTCCAACCACTGTCTTTAACATACAAAGCAACGGCAGTTTTCTATCTCCACAGATGCTTATTTGTGGTGTCGTTTCTACATTCAACAGAAGGCCCTCAATAAAACCCCTGCCTATGGGAGGTTTCTAGGTATTTTCACTTAACCACTGCATTTCACGGACGTATCACTTAATTCCGTCTGTATTAATTAAATGCAGCTGAATTCCAATCCAATTTCAAAACGCTTTTCAGCACTCATCATTTTTGTATTCTGGTCATTCCTCTTGCAATGGCTTATTTTTAAATAGTATCTTAAATTGGAGTCTTTCAGGAGACATATTTTATTTAGATACATGGGGGAAATTAATCAGTTCTACACAAAAAAACTGGTTATCTTATTTTCCTTTAGGTATATGATCTTTTTGTATGTATATTCTCAGTCGTCAAATTGGTGGGATCACAGATGTGAGCCACCGTGCCCAGTTCTACCTATTTAATTTTGTAAGTCTGAAGATGGAACCAAGGCCTTTGCACAAGTTAACAAGTAATCATATACCATGGAGATTCGTCAACATATCATAACTATGTGATTCTTCTTGCATAACCTTTCCTTTGCATAGTGAGTATTCACAGTCATTAAAACTATTATCTTAAACTTATAAACACAACAACTACAATGGAGTTACCCATTTCCATGCGACAAATCAACTCAAAAACTCAGTGGCTTAAAGCATTTATTATTTCAGTAGCATCTGCACCATCAGTCTGCAGTCAGGTCATCAAGGCTTAGTGGGAAGGATCAACTTCTAAGACCACACCACGGTGTTGGCAGGATCCACTTTCTTGCAGATTGTTGGACCGAAGGCTGCTGTTCCTTACTTGGAGTTGGTTGGAGGCTGCCCCACACGCCTTACCATATGAGCCTCAACACAGGGCAGTTCACAGGGCAGCTAGCGTCATCAGAGTAATAAAACAATGGGCGGGAGGCAAGGAAGAAGGGGAAGGAGAAGATGGGAGTTATAACATTTTATAATCAAATCTTATTATGACCAGGAAATATTCCATTTCTTTGTTGTTTCATTAGAAACAAGTAACTAGGTCCAGCCACCATAGGAGGTGGAAAGAGATTACATAAAATTATGAATATCAGAAGGTGGCAATCGCTGAGCATCATTATAGAAGATTCTCTGTATCACTGCATCATGAAGACACCATGGACTAAAAAATATGCCTAAATGAATGCTTTGTGGCAGGCCAAATGTGTACTGCTAGGCGATCTGATATGTTGAGAATAGTTGGAAAGTCTGACTTTTGGGGGCAACATTTCGCAACTGTTAGAAGTTGACAACAAATTCCAATTTCCTGAAAAACTAATGTGTTCATACAAATGACAGTATCATGAGACTCATTCAAGTTGATTCCTTACTATTCAGTCCAAACACATGACTTCAAATCCTAGGGAACACTTGATCAAAAAAAACATGTTCATTCACCCTCTTCCCCACAAAAGTGTAGGTCAAACAAAGGTTTGAACAATACAAAACTATGTGCATAGGTCATATATAATCTATGGGCTACCACTTAAGAGAGCTCTGCCTAAACCTTAGTAACAGGCCTTAGGTATCTGGTATGCACATCTTGGTTCTGCCACTTCTGCTAGCCATGGCCCTGAGCTTATGACAAGGGTCAGAAAAAAAATGTACTGTATTTTTTTGTATTATCAACAAGACTAAGAACCCAATGAATATTAGCTGAATTAATGAATTCCACAGTGCATTATTTAGCACAAGTTTTCTGGCACAAAGTAGGTGTTCAAAGCTGTTAATTGAACTGAAAAGAAAATAGAATGCTAATAAGAAAAACAGGATGATATATGACTCTAGAGAATGAATAGCAGACATATCGTGAAAATCCTGCACACCAAGCCATTCTAAATTCAGAGCATTAGCAATTACTGTGCTGGTGAGGTGGCTCAGCAGCTAAAACTACTTCCCATACAAGCCTAGTGGCCTGAGTTTGATTTCTGGATCCCATGGTGGAAAGACAAAACCAATTCTCCAAAGTTGTCCTCTGACCTCATGCAGGCTGTGGAACATGTGTGTTCCCCATAATACAAAATTATAATTTATAATCATAATCAGCTGGATGGTGGTGGCATGTACCTTTAATACCAGCATTCAGTAGGATTCAGTAGGCAGAGGCAGGCAGATCTCTTGAGTGTGAGGCCAGCCTGGTCTACAGAGAGTTTCAGGACACCCAGGGCTACATAGTGAGACCCTGTCTGCCTCGAAAACAAAACAAAACAAAAAAATGTCAGAGTGAGATGATCTATGTCCAATCAACTTGACACATATTATTTTGGTTAAAGTAATAGTAGATGGTATTTGTATGTACCTTCTAATGGTCAAGTACTTTATTAAGTAGTTGAACACTTAAAGTCTGTTGTATTGTTTTATTGCTATCTTCATCTTCCAGACACAGCTAGTAGAAAAAAAGAACAGAGATTTAAAACCAGGATGTCTGGTTCAAAATCAATGCTCCTAGGCAGTATTTCATATAATCTGAATATAAGAAAAGGTGTTCTAAACAAAGTAAAAATGCAAGCATAAAATATAACTACACTCTTTTGAGATAAAGATTTTGATACCAAGGAGAAGGTTCATGTCTTAGCCCAATCATGTCATAACAGTACAATGAGGACAATAACTATACTAAGACTATTTTTACCTTAGCTATAAAGGCAGAGATTCTGAGGACTAAATGATCTCTATGTATGGCACCCAGTCCATGTAATAGCTATTATTATTTTATCAAATGGAATTATATTCTGTAAATACACTGCTGTACATAGCTAACAAAGTTCAGTGTCATAAACAAGAATTTGGTAAGCAGTTTGTAATCTGAGTTTATTTACTAGAATTTACCTAAAATACTGGTTCTAAATTCTTGTACAAAGTATGTTGCTTTAAAACAAATTCTTGCTCTCTTGGAACTCATTTAAAAGAGAATTCAGCGCTCAGGAGGCAGAGGTACGCAAATCTGTGTTCAAGACCAGTCTTGGCCTACATAGTAATTTCCAGGACAGCCATGGCTACCTAGAGAGACCTTGTCTCAAAAAAAGAGAGAGGATTTTAATTTGAAATGTAAATACTAGAAAAAAGAAAAAACACAAGAGATAAGAAAAAGAACACTCAGGTGGCACATGGGAAGGTGTCATTTACCTTAGCTGGATAAGAGATTTCATACTGACAATGTTTTTAGATTTTTTATTTTATTTATGTGTATGGGTGTTTTGGCTGCATATGTGTGTGTGTACCAGGTATGTGCCTGGTGCACTCAAAAGGCCAGAAGGACATCAGATCCCCTGAAATTGGAGTTATAGGTGACTGTGAGCTGCCATGTGGGTGCTCGTAACAGAGCCTGTGTCCTCTGGAGGAGCAGACAGTGTTTAAACTGCTGAGCCATCTCTCTAGCACTTGATAGTGACAGCTTTCAAACAAAAACAAGAATTTTCTATACTTTAGTTAAGGGAACTCAGAAATGTACAGAGCTGAGGCCAGGCATGGTGGGATATGCCTATAATCCTAGCAAACAGGATGCTGAGGCAGGAGAATGACAAGTTTGAGACCAGCCTGTTTATACAGTAATTTACTTTTTTTTCTAAAGGAACTCTGGGGGGAAAACTGCAGATTATAAACTGCTTCCAGACACTCTGAGAACTGGGGGAACAAAAGACACACCATTCCAAAGACAGACAGATGGAAAGGCCATCATAAATCACACAAAGGAGATAATAAGATGCTGAAGACAGGGCTGGACAGATGGCTCAGTGATTAAGAACACTGGCTGCTCTTCCAGAGGTCCTGAGTTCAATTCCCAGCACCCACATGGTAGCTCACGATGATCTGTAGTAAGGTCTAGTGCCCTTTTCTGGCCTGCAGGCATACACTTGGGCAGAACCATGCATACAAAATAAATTTAAAAATAGATGCTGACAACAGGAAAAATAGAAAGGCTAAGAAATGATAAATAGTATGTAGTACATGACTCCAGTTCTAGGGTCAAAACCAGGGAGAAGAACCAGAAGCATCACCAAAAGGTGAGCCAGATGGT
>LOJH01051706.1:0-12469 GCA_001685095.1 Ellobius talpinus
TCTCTCTCTCTCTCTCTCTCTCTCTCTCTCTCTCTCGGATTTTCAAGACATGGTTTCTCTACAGCTTTGGAGCCTGTCCTGGAACTAGCTTTAGTAGACCAGGGTGGCCTCGAACTCACAGAGATCTGCCTGCCTCTGTCTCCCGAGTACTGGGATTAAAGGTGAGCACCACCACTGCCCAGATGTTTTTGTTTTTTTGTGTGTTTTGTTTTGTTTTTTTTGGGGGGGGGTTGATACAAGATTAGGGTTAACCTTTTGGCTAACATGTAAATATTTAAGTTGACCCTTGTTTTCCCATAATCTTACAGATTATTTTTAAAAAACAATGTCAAAGAATGTGGTTTATGGGGTACAGTTCAAGTTAATTTACTACAGATGCAGAGTCTCCCCACATAGCTCAGGTTGGTCTTAAACTGATGATTCTCCCACCTCAGCCTTCAGCACCCTGGAACTACTATCATCTACCACTATGCCTGGCCAGTTCTTGTTCTTGAAGGATCATTGTTTTCTAATATAAATATAACACTACTTTTTTTTTCACTAAACCCTATATCAGTGAATATTGATGAAACAAACAAATAAACAAAAAAACTCAAAAAGTCTTAATAGTGAAGACCAAAGTTAGCATAGCCATGGGCAAAAAGCCATGCTTCATGGGCAAAAGGCACTGTGCCCTCCATCTGTGCATGGGGGCTTGAAAAGTTTGGAACTGATTATAAATTATTTGGTCTCTTCTTTTTCTTCAGAGGGATATCAATTGTCAGTCCTTCATAGCAAAGAAAATAGATGTATTTTCAACTGCTGCCTTTATCTTCAACTTAAAGAACTGACTTATTTTCTGAACAAACTAGTGGGAGGTGATACTCTCCAAGGAAAATTCTTGATTTGCCTGGGAAGAAAGAGGAGCAATGACCAAACTTGTGTGATGTGGCTGCTGATCACTGGCTGTAGACTGCATATATGTATATGGTGGGTAATGAGAATTATCTATTCTTCTAGAAAATGCATTTTACCCTTTGATAGTTCTCCTGGAACTAGCTCTTGTAGACCAGGCTGACCTCAAACCCACAGAGATCTGCCTGCCTCCACCTCCTGAGTACTGGGATTAAAGGCGTGCTCCCAGTTTGATAGTTCTTATTGTTAGAAATTTCTCTCCTTCACACTCAAAGCTTTCTTTGTCAGGTCCAATTCTCTCATGGGTTCTGTTTTTTGAAAACCATCAAATGAACTGAATTGCACATGGAGACTTCATATTTGTGGGTGATGGCTTCACAATTCCAAAATCGCCTGTCTGTTCTGTTTCTGTGAAGGTGGAAAGAAGATGTTTTCATCTCTCATTGGAAGACCTATGGATAGCCATTATCTTTCTGAGTGTACTGGACCAGATGTAGAATATATATGTAAACACCCCGTTATAACAAAAACAGCGAAGATCTTTCATCTGCAGAATGCACTTCTTCTCACAGGGCCTGCTTGGCTTACTCACAGGCCCCTAGTAATTTAAAGCCCCACATGTTTTGCGCTCAGAACTCCCTATGAGCCAGCACTACTCCTGTTCGTGCTGTCACAGACAACAAAGAACAAATGACTAGATTGACAACATTGTCAATATTTTAACACGGAGGCCAAAGGAATGATTTGGAGACAAGACCTGACTATGGATGTTACCTAGTATGATTCCTGACTGGACCAAAGTGAAGTTTGGAAGTCCAGAGGAACTATATGCTCTGACATGTGGTGTGTGCTGAGGCAGGCATAGACCCTCAGCCTGTAGCCAACCGAGAATAGAAAAGACTAGAAGCTCCCCAAGAGACCACAAGGGTAGAGCCAATGCTGATAAGGCAAACGGAGTGAACCAACAGGCTGCTTTTAATAACTGTTACTTTCGATTCTGGGGAGAGAAATCTCGATATAGCTGCAGATGTGGAAGGTGAAAGGTGTTGTGATGTTTCTTTAAGGTAAAAGTGTAGAATATTCTGCTGTCTTCTAGAGGCAGAAGGACTGAGTATTAGAAAAAGATGCGGTCAACTTCGGAGTACAGGAAACCACAGAGGGAACTGTTTCTTTATCTTGTTCCCTGGTGATTCTTCCTCTTCTAACAGTGACTGAGGGGTAGGGGGCCTTCCTGTCAGATAAGGGAGAGAGGTGCTTAGATGATGAGCGATGAAGGTTGCCACAATGTCTTACACATTTGAAATCCATCTTGAAGGAAAGAAGATCTGAGGGGATATGGACTTGTACCCCAAGGTAGCTGTTATCAGAGGGAGGCAGAGAAAAGCAACACACTTGCCAGAGTGTTTGCACAAAGCTGAGGAGCAGAGGATGCCAGGGTTCTGATCTACTGGCCTGGAAATTCTTGGTGCTTCTTGTGTTAATTGTCCTAAGGTACCGTGGTACCCAGTTAAGGCTAGTAACTACCACATGATGCTTGTGGGCTTGGCCTGTTTGTGCACTTGGTTGGCCCTTTCACCTCCAAGCTGGTGTCTTAGAAACGAGGCAACCTGAGTCCATTTGCCTCTTTACTACAGTTTCAGTCTGAAAGACTCCCAAGAGTGAATTTGGTCTCCAACTTGGGCTGCCAGAATTAAGGAGGCCCAGTGTATGGAGCTGAATCTTTGGGGGTTTGCCTCTAAGAGGGGACTGGATTTCTAGTCTTTCCTTTTGTGT
This sequence comes from Ellobius talpinus, assembly GCA_001685095.1. Taxonomy (NCBI): domain Eukaryota; kingdom Metazoa; phylum Chordata; class Mammalia; order Rodentia; family Cricetidae; genus Ellobius; species Ellobius talpinus. Next base: position 2,668 of record LOJH01051706.1, read on the forward strand.
TGGGCCAGCATGGGGCTCCTTGGCCTATATTCCCTCTGTGGTGTTTTGTCTTCTCACAGGACCACAGCACAGTAACCAGGAGAGCAGGGTCTGAAACTGTGAAACTCTGGGCCAAAACACATAATTCTTTGAACTTTCTCATTTTAGGAATTTCATTGCAGAAGGAAAGCTAGCATACTCCTTAAGCACTTATGTTCTTTAATATAAAACCAGGTCAACATTGGGATTTTGTGTGTGTGTGTGTGTGCCCTCATATGGAATCAGGATAATATTAGAATAATTACAATTACTATTACTTTTGAAATGTTAGATCAGAGCCAGGCCTCACAATGACTAACCATATGCTCTATCATTAATATGCTCCCTTATATCCCCTAATATAATTATGAGGAAACAGCTTCATCAGGTTATTGTAAAGACTAAATGAAATAGGACATGCATATTGGCAATCCTGGTTGTTTCTTTGGAAGTTTCTTTACAGTGCTTTATATCTTCAAAATTGCCTAGTTCAGATATTTTGATTAATATGTGTTATAAGCATATTATTAAAAAACTACAATGTGGGCAGAACAATGTATGAATAAGTTGACTGGGACTGGAGGCTGTGGACTGTTAAGCAAAATCCCATGTGTCAGAGAAAGAGAAAGTGTTGAAGGGTTTTGTAGCCAAAGAATAATCCAAATAATAAACCACATCTGACTTTGGACCAAGGGGAAAGAGTTAACACTCCAATAGGTAACTACAAATTGAATGTCTGTCATGTGCCAATAATTATCTCACTTACCTTCAAAACAAGTTTATGAAGCCAATTGCTGTTATTCCATTTCAAGAGGAAACTCTGGCTTAGAGTGCTTGCATGCACAGAGGAGAATATGGGGAAGGCTGGAGGGGGGGACAGGAGTGGGTATGATCATATTTTATTGTATATGTGCATGAAATTCTCAAAATAATATATATTTCATTGTGTATATTAATATGAAAATTTCAAGATATATATATATCTTGAAATTTTCATATTAATATATATATATAAAATGATGGAAGACTTGTAGCTAACTAGTAGCAGAATACATCAATTACAGGTTTATTTTATAGAAGGAATAAAATTTTACAGAACTAGTAGAACCCCAAGGTTCTGGAGGGTATAAAAGGAACTGGACTTCATATATGGCCCTCTACTAACAAACATATCTGACTAGAGGTGTCCTACCATACTATAGGTAAAGTGTATCATAACATACTATATAGCATATACTGCCATTCTGTGTTTGGAAAAGCTTGGGTTAGAATTTCACCAGGTTTGAGAAGTTGGACATTTTTTTTAGCTTGTGGGTGAACTCATTTTCCCTTAGATTAAATACAGGAAATGTACTTTAAACAGGAAATGATTGGGAAGAATGAGGGTAGGCGTGGAGTTTACAAGGGGACTAAGTTGCTTCTTCTTTATTGTCTGTAACTGGTAGGAATTGCCTGATAAGGAGTCATTGGTGAAGGCATAGCACGGTGACATTGAGCAGGGTGATACCTAGCCCTTCATGGGAGCTCTGACCACCAAGTACCCTGTTTTGGAGAGGCAGGTCTGTTTCAAAAAACTCCCAATGAGCTGCCTGCCACCTGTCAGAATCTTCATAAGAGCTACTGAATTATAATTTAGGAGAATCAGGGACTCCAACCCATGGAAGTTTGAAAATCTTACTAGATATGAGTTTATTATTTGCTTCCATAGTAGACTACAGTGATTTGTATTTAATTAAGATGATACATAGCTTGTAATTTGTTCAGGAAAACATAATGTTTTGGTTGTATTTATTATTACCTTTGAAGTAAAAACTGGTCAGGCACATCCAATCTGTCTTTGTTACCTAACTCTGTCTTCCACTTCCCAAGTCTTAGTCAACTAAATCTATTAATGTTTTGATTCATTTGACATTTTATATGTATGTGACAGACATTTAAAAATCCAATTCAATGATTAGGTAAAGGTTAGGAATGGTGATATATGCATAGAATCCTAGTGATCTTGGGAGGCAAAGGTGAAAACTTCTTAAGTACCATGCCAGCTCAGATTTGGAGTCTATCTAAAAAGGAAAGGAGACCAGCAAGATGGTTCACTATGTAAAGGTGTTGCTTGCCCTGTGAGTTCAATTCCTGGAACCCACATAAAGTTAAAAGGAGGTAAGTGAACTCACAAAACTGTCTTCTGACCTCCACATATGCATATAACATGTGCATTCATACATAGCACTACTAGTACTATTAATAATAATAAAAGTAAAAAGGAAGTAAGGAAAGAACAAGTGGTAGAATAGGTGGTAGCTTAACCTTTGCACCCCTCTCTGTTTTCCTACCACATCCCTGCATGCTGAATGCACAGCATGCCTTAAGTCAACTGCGTATTGTCCACACTTACTTGCTCTAGGGAACATTCCTGATGCCAGCATGCAGAGTGGTACGTAAGGTGGCAGTTGCTCTCCAGTGGGTCACAGTGAGATTGCCTTTCTTCTCTTATCGGTCAATTCCTACGAAATGGGGACATTAATAAAGATTCAGCTCAGTTTCCCTGTAAACTCTACACCTACCCACTCTTCTCAATCATTACCTATTTACCTTTTTACTCTTTCTTATGTGTAACAGACATTCTTCTTCAGGTTAAATGTCACTGAGCTGTTGCCTCTGCCACTCAACAAAAGAAACAGAAACTCTTCCATGTGCTGCATTGCTGTGCAGTGGTATCTGTGCAAACTCAGATGGTGCCTCCACCAGACTCATTTTCCAAGGTTGCAGAATAGGGTGGCAGTTGTGGACATCAGTAGGAATGCATACTGTTGACACTATTTTGCAGTGGCATGGTTCACCTGCTCTGCATGGAAAGGCCTTTCTCTGAAGTCAGTTGCTGACATTCCTCTCTTCACCGGGTCTCTGGATCAGAGGCCCCTCTTCCGAGAAGTCTATGGGATCTTTCTGCGCAAGTCATTGTTCCCTGCTCGATGTTCTTCAATGCCTACCTGCTGTGTTGCACTCTTCCTAGAGAGACTTGAAAAATATCTTCTCACCCTAGATATGAAACTGTTGACAGAACAAAGGAAGTATGCCACCAAAGTGCAACTTGGAGAACTGTAGTGGCATTTCATTTGTATTCTAATAAATAAAGCTTGCCTGAAGATCAGAAAAGTAAAACAGCCCCACTGACCAGCCTTACAGACCAGGCAGCAATGACACATACCTGTAATCCCAGTAACCACACTAGCTTGCCATAGAAACAGGGCAATAGTGGTGCATGCCTTTAATCCCAGCACTAGAGAGGAATACATTAGATGGGAGGAGACTGCTCTCACATGCAATCTCACTCTGAGGTTCCTGGAGGCAGGATCACCATTTGAGACACAGCCAGTGGCTGGCTGTTTTGCTTTTCTGACTTTCAGGTGGAACCCCAATTTCTGTCTCTGGATTTGTATTATTTGTACTACAGTGAAGTGATTTTTATTGGGTTACTTACAGGAATATGGATGAGGAGATATAAAAGCAGAAATGACACTCAACTTGGGTGACTCACAAAACTGGAAGCCTGGATTGTACTGCTAGGCCTGCTGGTGGCTCACAGGCTAGAGTGCCTGTTTCAGGTGGCTCCATTTGTAGGAACCTCTTCTAGGCAACTCAGCTTATCTGAGTGTATTTCTTAACTGTCCTTTCTGTTTTTAAGTGCTGGGAGAGGGAACGGTCTAGTCAGTCTGGTCAGTTTCAGTGACTTCCTGGAGCCTCTGAGTTGCTTATTTCCTGTGTTCAAAGCACTTCTCTACAGGATGGAATGTCTCACCCCCTTCCTATCCATTGTTGTTGGAAACTTACCTCCAGATGGAAGGTTTTGATCTCCAAGGAGACTGCCACACAACACCATCAGGGTCTATCTATGGTCGACTTTAATGTGATTCTGTCTGGCTCACCCAGCAATGCTTGTAGAAAATTGGAGGCCCCTAAATTCCATTCTTTTCCCATTGAGTGCTGGCAACTTCCCTCACTGCTGTATGTAGCATCCGCAGTTCCTCAAGCAAACACCTTGGTTGTAAGGATTCTATGCACATCATTAATGCTAACTATTGAGGTAACCATACCGGGAAGCTCTCCAGAAGGAGAGAGGGTAGGTACAGAAATCAAAGCCAGGCCTCTGATTTCTTGCAATCTTGTTGTCTTTTTAATAGTCCCTCTCCACCTTGACTTCTCTTTTTTCTTTCCTTTTATTTGTCTGTGAGGAAGTTTCTAGATCGGCTAATAGATATGGGAAGAACCACCATAAATACGAGTAGCTATATTCCATGGACTAGGGTCTAGGGCTTAAATTAAAAGAAGAATTAATGAAATAATTAACTTAATTTTAATTACATTAAAATAATTTTAAATATTAGAGGAGAATGGGAACTGATTACAAAGAGGCTCGCTGTTTCCAAACTGTATGCCCTTCGGCCCCTGGCCTCCCACTCCTGCTGCTATACCTCCTCCTCCTGAAGGACGTCCTCCAGCTGAGCCACAGGGAACTCATCTTTGCTTAAGTTCCTTTTGTCAGAGCGTTTTTGTCATAGCAATGGAAAAAGGGACTAATGTGTTTTGACATTTCTTAAAGGGCTAAACAGAAAAGACATTTGCAAGCATTCTACCAATTCTAGCCCCTGCTGCCTTGTCAGAGAAACAATGTCTGTGTCGAAGCTTGAAAGTGAACGTTCAGAATAACTTTGCTTCTAGACCCCCAGACTGGACGTGACCCCCTTCTCCAACTCAACTCTATCCAGCTTCCCCTTCCCTTCCTGATGCCAAAGGAAACCACGCAAGCCTTTTGTGCTTGTAGGTTCGGATTGTGGACCACTGGGGGAGTGGGAAAGATGGCAAGGACATGAGGAAACCACACAGGTCCTTCCCTGCTGATGCACTTCTACAGATGGTGCATGGCGTCCTGATGCTCATCACCTCCCTGCGTTCCTGAGGAGGCGCATCTGATCTCCTCTTTCAAGGTGATTGCTCCCCACCCTAAACTACTGTTTTCTTAGACTTGCCTTGATCTGACTGACTCAACCCTTGGGCACATTTCAGCTAGGTGCAACCAGTCTCAACCAGTCTGCAAGTAGAAACACTTACACCGTTTGTCCTTTTCTAAATAGGCTACAGAGCTTTTTGCTCTTTTTTTATTATAATAATGCCTATTAATGAAATTGGGGAAACCAAACCTGTCCTATTAGTTACATTCCCAAACGCTGTGAATGAGCACCTGATTTTAAAGAACTCTGCTATACTACTAAGCAGCTTGGGACAAATGTTCAGTTTTATTTATATAAAATTAATGACACTTGGTAGTATTTGACATTAAAATTCATTCCAGTTGTTCACTTATGATCCCAGGAAAACTTTGTTGATCTTCAGACTCTTATCTGATACTGAGTTCTAGATAAGTACCCAGAAGTGGAATTTCCTAGTCAAATAGCACACTTCTCTACAACCTGATGCCCTAACAGCTCCATCACCAGAGCTGCTGGCATAGCCCTGTCCAGCTTCTCCTGGGCCTGTCATAGGCTTCTGAATGTGAGTCTCATTAACAAACAAGACCAGGAGGTGATGAAGCAATAGTTTCTGCTTTCACATCTTGAGGGCTTCATTCTTGGGAGTGTTTATTCACCTCATTTGAAAAATAATTTGCAAAATACCCAGTGTCTTAAATGCTTTCTAGGCAGGGTCCCCTATATCTGATATGGTAAGTAGCCATTAGGACAGACACTCAGGCCAGGACACAAGAACACAGTACTAGAACTCGGTTCAAGACTGTGCACAAGTGTTTCAGATTTCCCCCTGGCTGCCTTTTCCTGGCCAAGGATCCACCCAAGAACCCCCACATTGCATTTAGCTACTTACTTGTGCCTAATCTGGAAAAGACTGATGCTAAGTCTATGTCTTTCATTAAGTTCCTGTGTATACTTATTTGTTTATTTATTTATTGTACTGAGTTGATCCCAGGGCACAGAGCAGATTAAACACGCATTACCACCAGTCTAAGCACCAGTTCCTCTCAATGACTATCAAAAATATTGGCCCTGGTGTTTATCAGAATGATCACTAGCTGGGCGGTGGTGGTGTGCACCCCTAATCTCACAACTCAGAAGGCAGAGGCAGGTGAATCTCAGTGAGTTCAAGGCCAGTCTGGTCTACAAAGTGAGCTTCAGGACAGCCAGAACTGTTACACAAAGACATCCTGTCTCAAAAAACTCAGAAAAAAAAATCTCTGTAGGAGCTTAAAATCTATTTCCACATCATTTCATCATTCCGGCAGAGCATGTATTTTTAGCCGGATATGACAGAAGGGGCATAGGTCCCTTCTCTAAGACTCTTATCAGAAGTCACATGGCACCAATACCACACACTAATGCTAATGTCAACTTGGGTTATTTGTGTAAGGCGGAGACTGCCAGTCTGCTCCACTGGAAATCTCGTTTGTACTTCCCGCTGATCTTTTTTGGGGAGACTTTCAGCTCTGTGCGTGTTGGGCTCTTTATCATATATTTATTACTCACACACCAGGATATGCAAATAATGTACGTAACTGACTGACATACATACCGGGGGCAACTATTTTTCATTGGCAAGCTCCCCTGGCCACAGTTGTTTGGGAAAGAACTGTTCAGACCCGCTCATGAACTTTTCCCTAAAGCGTGGTCTCCCCATTGCCTCTTACAGAAACATTTCGTGATAGCTGACACTGCTATTCCGTTTTCTGTTCGTCTCATACTGCATCCGGGCTGTACCTAACTCTGCAGATTGCTCTTGTGCTTGGTAGTGTCTTAAGCTCAGTGACACACATGCCTGCCTAGATTTGACATTAGCCTTACACACTGTACGCGTTCAAAGCTAACTCTTCTTTGGGGGATGTTGGCCCCTGGTTTATTTCTACACGGTGCTTTGGACATGAAAGTCTCTTAGATTCGCCATTGTTATTGGCTGAGAGGATACACGCTTGGGCAATGTTTGCATGGTGAGAAAGACTTTGCTCCAGTGACTATGGCAGACACACTTGGGTTGTTAACCCAGCTGCTCTTCCCAGCTTCTTTCTGAGCAGCTCCAGCTAGTGTTGGGTATATTGCTGTAGGAGGAGGGGAAATCATGCCTGTGTTTCTGGACAATCCTTTGCTTGCCCCGAGGCGTTGTTATTTACTTTTCGTTGTAATGAATGGATAAGTGGCGGCTGGGTGGCAGCAGCCTTCTTTTGAAGGACAAAATAAGATAAAAGTAGCAATACTGGCCCTGACATTTTTCAAGGGAAGAAGCGAAACAAGCAGCCATCTGCTCTGGAACACGTTGTCTTTTAAGAACCCCACACTGGTATCTGCTCTGTGACTCGATTTCCTTCTACTAGATTAATACACATTTTCCTGGTTTATGTCTCAATAGACCTAAGAAGCAGAACGTGCTATTTGATTGGTTCTGAGTTGCTTCAGTTGTAAGGAGATGTGGCCATTTTCACAGGAGGAGAAATGACCTGGGGTGCTCAAGAGAAGACGTCAGAGCTCCCTGGCCTGGAGTTGCTCTATGTTCTGCTGTTAGTTAGGGATGAGTCAGACTAAGAATGCCGCTTTCTAATCTGTGCTGGTAGCGAAGGTGGCAGACAGCTAACAGAGGGGCAGACATACGTCAGCACGGGACTCTTGAGAGGTGGAAGCAGGAAACCCAGTTCTTCTCAGGACAGAGAAATATGGGCTCAGGCTGCTGCAGGTGCTGCAGGGAGATGCACTCGGGTGAAAGGGAAGCTGTAGTGGACACAGAGGTATCATGGAATCCAGGACAGATCAGCAAGAGGGAAGACTGAGACTGGCCTCAGAACTCACTTCAGGGTCCTAGCTGAGGAGCCTGGACAGCTAACGTTCATCTCAAAGTTTAGCTTTCTCTTTGTGGAGTAGTGTATGATTATTGCTTGTGGTATGGTATTGTAGATGGCATGGTGTATACCTCAAGAGAAATAAGAATGAGTATTCAAATGAGTAGTGATATCAACATTTATTGATATCAAGTTGTACTTTGAGCTGGGGACAATTGTCATACTACATATTCTACAAAATCAGGGAAGAGATTCCTCCTTCCTTACTGATTTGTTGGCAGTCCTGGGAGAGGCCAAAACAAGTGCTCTCTCGATGCTGAAAGCCATCCTCCTTTCCCTTTTATCTTGAGACGCTGTAGCACTAAGTTTCCTGGGCTGGCCTTGAGCTTATTCCATAGCTCAGGCTAACCAGAGCTGCAGCTCTTCTTGCCTTGGCCTCTGGAATGGCTGGGATTGAGGCTCTGCATGGCCAGGCCCTACTGGAAGTGATTTCAAGTGGATTGGATGGGCGACTTCTACTGTAAGACAAGGTGTCTAGTTGAAGGTCTCCTGCATGCTTGGGTTATGAACACTGTTTCCCTGTCCTCTTACTTCTCAGAGCCTGCGGCTGAAAGGACAGCTCACATAATCATAGTGCTTTGAGATGCAGAGTCCACAAGCCAGTGGTAGTTGGCTAATGTCCTGTCTGTCTTTTCACCTTGCTTATTGGGGGACGCATTGGGAGTTATTTTGGGTTCCAGTACATTCACCAGCAGCGATGACTACTCAAAGCCAAAGTCATTCAGCCAACATCACTAAAAATACCCTTGGTTTCAGCCAGGTGATTTTCTTCTCTTCACAATTAGTAGCTCTGCCTGGAAACTGCCTGCCAGCATGCAAATCTCGTCCTGCAGCTGATGGCAATCTGAGAACGTGCTAAGCTGTGGAAGGCTTAAGAGCAACATTATTCATTCACTATTTGAAATATTTAAACAAATGGAAATCAAAAAAAGAGATGAAATCTCATTATAAGAAATGAATGGCCGCTCTCCACTCCCTACAATACAGTCTCGATACCATTTACATACCGTTTGTAATATTAATATTATCGGCATGAAATAAATCACATCCTTCACTTTTACATTTTTAATTACATTTTACTGCATTTGTTCTTTTGTTTGTAGTTAACTAATAAAATATTTATTACATGTTACATATATGATGGCGTTTCTGTATTTTAATCAGATTTTACACATAATCTTTTCTCCCTCTTTTAGTATCTTTTTTATGACCCTACGCACCACAGGATGTTGTTTGGTGGAGAACCTCATTATTTTTTAATGCATGGCTATTTATTAATGTATTGTGTATATAACACACTATGCATTTCTTTGAATTGATGAATACATTTACATCCACATGAGAATGAAAATTCCCCTAAGGGCCAATCTCACATTTCTCTGGCTGTTCTGCCAGAAGCCAGATACTGATTGTTTTTCTTGTTTTGTTGAGGAGTGGAAAGGGAGAAGAGAAGAATATCAGACAGCGGGAGAAAAAGAAGGTATAGCGGATCTTGTTTTAAATTTCATTTTCTGGAAAACCCTTTCTTCTGGGGTCAAAAAATTAATGTCTCATTGCAAAATGGCATCTTGAGAGCAGAGCATGCAAATTAATTCACCTTCTGTGAAATCTTCTATGCAAAATGCGTTATTGTTGAGTACTTAGTTTGCCATGGCTGGAGTTATCTGCTTTTGTGCTTGTTCAACGCCTCCATATCGTATTCTACCATATTTCACTTAAAGACTAATTGGAGGACCAGGAAAGTGCTCAGTTAGTGGTGGTAGCAATACATACCTGCACAGCTGTATCAAACATGACTCAGTCTCCCTTAAACCTCACTGCTAACCACTCCAGCTGCCCAGAAGGCAGAGTCTAGATTAGGCTACAGACTAAGCAAGAGAGAATCTCTCTCTCTCT
>LOJH01051707.1:1602-12469 GCA_001685095.1 Ellobius talpinus
TTCTTTTCTTTTTCTTTCTTTCTTTCTTTCTTTCTTTCTTTCTTTCTTTCTTTCCTGTTTTTTTGTCTTTTTTGAGATAGGGTTTCTCAGTAGCTGTGGAAACACTCCTGAAACTTACTCTGTAAACTAGGCTGGCCTAAAACTCACAGATCTCTGCCTCCTGAGTTCTGGGATTAAAGGCATGTGCCACTACCACCCAGAAGGATTTTCTTATCTGATACAGTCTATTTGGTATTCTGTAGTCTTCTTGTACCATCTTTCCTAACCTTTTTTCTTTAGGTTAGGAAAGTTTTCTTATGTGATTTCATTAAATATAGTCTCTGGGTTTTTGAGTTAGGATTCTTCTCCTGTTCCCATTCTTCATAGGTTTGTTCTTTTCAGTGTCCCAGATTTCTTGGATGTCTCATGTTAGGAGTTTTTGAGATTTAGCTTTTTCTTTGACCACTGAATTTATTTCTTCTATCGTAATTTCAGCATCTGAGATTCTCTCTTCCATCTCTTATATTCTGTTGGCAATGCTTGCATCTTTAGTTCTTGTTTACTTGCCCAGATTTTCCATTTCCAGAACTCCTTTAGTTTGTCTTTTATTTTTCTTCTTCTTCAATTTCCAGGTCTTTAATAGGTTTCTTCACCTGTTCATTTGTTTGTTTTCATAGGTTTTCTTTACATTCTTTAAGGGATTTGTTGATTTCTTCCAATTTCTGGTTGTCTTTTCTTTGATTTCTTTAAGGAAGTTTCTCATTTCACTTTCAAGGTCTTCTATCATCTTCATAAAGTTGTTTTCTTGTGTTTCTGCTGCCTTGGAATATAAAGGTTTTACTGTCACAGTACCTGGGGTTTGGTGGTGGCCTATGCCTTGACTGTTGTTGATTGTGTTCTTAAGCTGGCATTTAGGCATTTGGTTATGAAATGATTATAGGTCTAGATACATAATTCTATGTTTGATTTTGTTAGATTGATGTTTTGTTCTTTAGTTTCTGTTTCTTTTTGGTCTTCTCATCTTTTTTAGTCTTGATTTCTGGTGATCAATAAGACCTTTGATCTTCCCAAATTGGGAACTGACCTGTTGATTATTAGGTTGACCTTTGTTGTAATGAGAGGGGGGTCAGGTCTCTGTTCTTCTGACTTGTATGGTTTGGTTTTCTGATTGATGTGGTCTACACTTCAGTAGTAGGATTCTGCCAGAGTTTGAGGAAGAGCCCAGCAGTGGTGCTGGTAATGAGGTAGAAGGGAGAGGACCTGACAATGGGTCTTGAGGAACAGAATCTGTGAAGTGGTGTGGTTTCACTGACAGGCAGGTCACTCACCTGCTCTTCAGACTGGTGTGGACAGTACCTGAGTCTATGAAGTCTGCTGGTGTTGGACAGAATTTGTCATTTTAATGAAGTTGATTTGAAGACAGAGGATCACATAGGTTGAGCAATTCCCACATGCTCCTGTAGTCTTCTGAAATGTGCATTTGAATAATTTCATATTTTCATAATTATGTATGGAGCTGGTATGCAATGTTCATTTAGAGTCTGAATAAGGGAGATTGTAAATTCAAGGACAGCCTTGGCCACACAGTGAGACTTTCTCTGAGAAACACAGTCACAAATCATTTCACGAGTCCAGTATCTCTAGATACCTGTTTTTTTTACAAATAACTTATGTAATTGATTGGTTTTGTCATAAATTAGCTACTAGTGAGAAACTACTTTAAAAATTAACTTCAAGGCACTAGAGGAAAGGACAACAGAGAACTGACATAAAAAATAGGTAAGATGTGTTATGTTGTTCTTTCTCTAAAACAGAGGGAAGTTTTATCATCAGATATGTCTTTTCCCTTACAGAAATTCCTTCAGTTCAAAGTTAATCCAAACTATTACTGGATTGGATTATTGTATGGTGCAATAAAAAGCAAATGGCAATGGATTGACGATGACTCATCTAACCTGTGAGTTTCCTGAGCGCTCACACACTATCTATGGTACATGAGTTGGGAGAATTGTGTGTGATATAGGTTCTCCTTCTGTATATGTGTTGCCTTTATTAGTTAATGAATTAAACTGTTTTGGCTAATGGCTTAGCAGGGTAAAGCCATGTGGAAAATCTGAACAGAGATAGAGAGAGATGCCGTATAGCTGCTGAAGGAGTAACATGCTGTACCAGTAACCCACAGCCTTGTGGCAATACACAGATTAATAGAAATGGGTTCATTTCATAGTTAGAGCTAATCAGTAAGAAGTCTAAGACATTGACCAAACAGTATTATATTTAATATAGTTTCTGTGAGATTGTGTCTGGGCAGCTGATAAATGAAACCACAGTCCCTGTTTACATGTGGGCAATTCATTTCTCTCATTTCACATGTCTTTCCTCATTTAATATGGAACCCATGGGTAAGAACAAGATGCATATCACATATTTTGATCAAGTGTTAGACAGGGAAGAGGAATGGTCTAGAAGCTGACCAATAGTGATGGAATATTGAACACACATCAGGACTGTATGTTCTATGATGTGCAAGGCACAAGCGAATCAAAAGCTTAAGAAGACATGAAATAACTGGATCATGCTGATAGTATGAGTATGCGTATCTCAAACTTTTACTAGGCTTGTTTCTGTAGTTAGTGTATATAATTGTTTGTGATTTATAAATATAAGAATATGTTAAGGTGTACTTTCCATTTCAAAGTGTTATAGTGTATAATGAGATTGAAGGTTATTTATTTTCAATCTAATGGAATGCTACTCACTAATTTTCTTAGTAATATTTATTGTAAATATCATAACATACAGAATGATATTTTATCATATTCATCCCCTACTTGCCCTCCCAACCTTTCCCTGACTGTATGCTAATGTAGTCACCTCTAATTCAAGCTTTTTTGATTAAGACTATTGATTGTTATATGGTTATAGGACAATCACTGGAGCAGGCAACCCAAGCAGTAGCCATACCCCCAATTAAGAATGAGTCTTCCATTTCCAACAGCTGTCAGCTAACAATAGTGATTCATTAAAGGGTAAAGAGCATCTCCCCATCTATGCTGGGGTTTTAGCTGGCTTAACCATGTGCAGGTTGCATGTAGGTAACCACAACTGCTGAGTTTGTGATTTCATAGCCATGTCAAGTCCAGAAGGCAGCATTTCACAGAGCTTTTCCACATCAGCTGGATCTTACATTTTAACACTTCCTCTTCATTGATATTCCCTGAGTATTTGTGGTTGCCAGGAGGAGGTTGATGAAGACATCGCCATAGGACTCTACACATTTTCTCTTCTCTTCAGCACTTTGAGCAGTCTTGCCACTCTGTACTGCCCACTATATAAAGAAGCTTCTCTGACCAAGGTTGAAAGAATTCCTGCTTTAGGGCATAAACAGAAATATTAGAACTGCACTTTGACCACTTGACCTCTTAGCAATGCGATTATGGCAGATGCCAACCTAGGGCTTGTGGCTTTCCCAATCATGGGCTTTTGATTTAGATTCTAATACTGAACATTCCATCCCTAATGTGGTAAAGACCGCAGGGCCAATAAGAAAGAAATTACTCATCCTATAACAATAGTTCCATGGGGACACATCTTCCCTTGCAGGTCAGTATTGTGGCATGCAGGGTCCAGTGCTGGGTAAGACATTCATATCTTTTCTCCCTCTGAAGCCTGCAATGCACTTTCTGACCATTCGGGGGTTTGTTTGTTTCTTTAAACTTTCTTTTAATTTCCAATTTTTAAATGACTCCATTTCTCTACCACGAGAATAGGCCATCAATCCATCCTCCCGCTCTTGCCTGTAAGCATCCCCTCCCATCTGGCACCATAGTTTTTGTGTCTAATTCTTCTATTTTTGTCTGAGTCTTCTAATTTCTCCAAACATACATAAATATTAAGATACCCAGAGTCCAGTCATAGCATGGTCAGTCACTCCTACACATGTAGTCCTTGAGTAGAGAGAAAGGGAATGCTAGCCCAAGGGAAGATGATTTCTGACTGGCTTGGGATAGATTTCTCTATGTCCTGATGTCAAAGTGTGTGCTGTTTTTAGTATTAGGGTCTTACCATGTAATTATGTTGGATCACCAAGAACAGTGACAATGGCCTATACTGTTTTGGACACTTCTGTGTTCTCTCTGACCAGTAATTCCTGCCTTGTGCTTTGATTTTCATTTAAAACTCATGTTCTCTATGGCTGTCTTTTATATAGTTACATTTTGATTTTTAATTATATTTTCAATGGAATATATTTTGATCAGATTTCCTACCTCTAAGATCTCCCAGATTCTCCACACCTCCCTATCCCCCTAAGCTAATGTTCTTCCTCTTTCTCCCAAAAATAAAAACAAAAATGAAAATCAAATAAAACAAAAAACCCAATCCAAGAAAAAGGTAAATAACAAACAAATGCATGCAAAATAAACCCCTAAACTTCCAGACTTGGAGTTTGTTTTGTGTTGATCAAGTACAAGCTTACTAACTAGTGGGATCCATAAGGCATTTTGTACATCTTTAGTTTTGTTGACTCTACCCCCGAATCTTCTGTCCTTTACCCCCCATAGAATCCCTATTTGTTCCTTTAATCCTCAGAAAATTCCCCTCTATTTTTATTTCACATACTTATCTTTCCTTCTACTAACTGATGGAAATATGGAATACTGAAATTTCTCCCTTAGGAAATCTTTGTTTTTCCATAAATAACTTTGCTAACTAGTTATACTTTTAAGTTAACTTTTATATCATTTAAAAACCATTTTAATTTTTATCATTTTCTTGTTTTTAATAGAGGTTCATGTCAGCAAAGCTTGCCTTGAAATCCTAATCCTTATGTCTCCATCTCTCAGGTGCTGGGACTACAAATGCCTGTCCTGTCTTTTTTCTTTTTAAAGATATCAACCATACTTATTTTACACACATTAGATGGCAATCCTAGTGTCTGAAGTTCTTTGGTTTTAATGTACTGTTTCTGTGGATTTTTCTCATTGTTATTTCCTTTGTGATATTTCCAGAGTTTCCTCTTCAGTAGCTGCAGAATCTATCTGAAGCACAGTAGTATCCACAGTGGTAACTTTCTCAGGAAACTTTCATTCAGTATCTGGGAACATGCCAGGTCTGGCTCACTTCAATTCTTTAAGTGCTCCCCACCAGGGTGCGAGCTAGGTTCCAAATATGCAAGAAAATAGCTTCCTTTATCTCCTCTAAGGACACTCTCAAACAGGCTGTCAGTCACAGAGGTTGTCAGAAAACCGATGGCCTTGTAGGGTCTATCTATGTGTTCAAAGCACAGACATTAAAATCATTGTTATTAATTTATTTTTCTCTATGAACCATCTTTCCATAAAGGCCAGTTCTGCTATTCCTATCTCAAGGGATAGAATTGATAGTGTTCACCATGCATGGCCACAGAGTTATGAGTATGTTTGTATCGTACAGCAGCATAGAGTGAAATGGGCAGTGGTAACATTTAGAGTGAGGTGCCAGGGGTTGAGAGGATGCCTGCACCCAGGTTAAGAGATCTTTGTAGTCCTTGACTACGCTGCAAAACTGTTCACTGATGGGTGCTGTAGGAATTCCTACAGCCAGTAGCCTTTAAGTTACCTACCTACTTGGGTGTGTCCTCTTAAATTATAAATGCCAATGTAAAGCGCAAGGTTACTGTCTCTTCTGGCTGAATAAGATTCCTATTTTCTGGTCGAGCAGAGGACTGTGATCTGTGGGTCCACCCCTAAATAAAGAACCCTTTATTATTCTAAGCTAGTGTGGGATTGCTTTTTAGCGTCCATCTTCAAATGGTGATGTGACAACCAGGGCCAGATATGAGGTTTCAGTGAGGATGCCTGGTGTTCGGAAGTTTTCTGTGACTTCCACAAGCACTGTCATTAGTGGAAAGATGCAAGTAGTATGAACACCTGAATAAAAGTCAGCTTCTAATGAACCTAGTGAGAAGCTATGAGAGTAACTTGTGCTTCTTG
Source organism: Ellobius talpinus (assembly GCA_001685095.1). Classification (NCBI taxonomy): domain Eukaryota; kingdom Metazoa; phylum Chordata; class Mammalia; order Rodentia; family Cricetidae; genus Ellobius; species Ellobius talpinus. The sequence goes on from LOJH01051707.1 coordinate 7,554, forward strand.
GCTATAGGACATAGAGGTAAAGTTAAGAGCTCTTGATGCAGAATATGTGCTCCATGTGTGTCTTGTGAATACAAAATGTCTACTGAGTCTTTTCCTCTTTGACCATGTTCAACACTCATACTTTATTGACTGTATCCATAATCATACCTCCTAGATAACTAATTTGTTTGCTCACTCCTACTGTACCTTACCTGTTCTATGATCCACAGGCCATTTAGTTTCATCTATATTCCTTTTCCATTCCTAGGGTAAATCTGAATACTCTTTTCCCACATAGATTAAATCTAGGGCTCAAGGAAGGTTATCTTATGCTGAAGATTTATCAGTTTTTCCTCACATCTCCATGGAGTTCTGTGAATTTCATTCTCTTTCAAGCATTTTTGATGCACATTCTCATTAGGCTAGCCATCTTAAAACTATCAGTGTTGCCCAAGCCATGACATATTGTTCTTTTGTCACACACATTATTTTTTCCTTGTTCTTTAGATGTCTTTATTGAAAAAGTATCATAGGAAATCAACTTTAGTGTAAAATTATGTTTTAGTGATCCTTAAACAATTTTACTTCATGATGAAAATTTAACCGTGTGGAATAAATAAAGAGTAGAATTATGATCAAGAAATTATTTTTCTGTTTATTTTTATTATGTTTTTATTTTTGTGTGAATGTGTGCATTTGTGTGACCATGTTAGTGCACATCTGTAGTTAGAGGGCAGTCGGAGGGGTCACATCTCTATTTCTACTGTGTGGTGTCTCAGGGCTAAACTCTGGTAGTCTGATTTGATAGCAATGGCTTCTAGCCACTGAGTCATGTCACTGGCCCATGATAATTTTTTTATGAATTTAGAGAAAATAAAAAACCTTTAGTAAAACTCCTACAAGTGATTATATATTCTATAATTTGGTCAATAATCTTTATTTTTAAAATCATTGACTATATAAATATATGCTTCAAATTGTAATAACTGCCCATTATATGTTTTGTCTTACAGTGATTTGATAACAGTGAAATCATTACAGGAACATAGAGGCTGTGCATTTCTCAGTTATGGAGGAATACATCCTGATGACTGTGGTAGAAACCACCCCTGCATTTGTGAAAAAAGAGTGAATAAATTCCCTCATTCAGTGTGCAGTATGAAGGAAAAGTAAAAATAGAACTTTTGTCATCTTTCTTGGTTTCATGTGATGATTTGTGACTACTTAATGATTGAATGTCTTAACCACAGCTTTTGGTCAGCTGAGCAAACAGATTAATGGATGGGAAAAAGAAGCAATATTCTTCTGAAACCTGACTTAACACAGCAGAAGCCATCTCACTTCTTGTAAACACAACAGTTTATATCTGGAGAATGGATGCCATTTGATCCAATCTCTGAGAATTCAGTATCTTTGTTTCCTGGATGAGATATGAATCCAAACACAGAAGCCTGAAAAACAGTGCACACATCTCCTTCTCACTGGGATAATCATCCATTTTTTATCCCTTTGCTCTGGCATCACACTTAAGAACTAGGGTGCAATTGTGGGTTTCTGTTTGTTAGCTATATGGTTATGGCTTGTTATTTCCTGAATGTAGAATTTATTTTTAAAAACATTTCTTTGCTGTAAAATATATTACCAGATTTGACAAATAGTGGCTAGAATAGTTTATGTAACTCATACACCCATCTATAGTCCTTATGAGTTCTCATTCTCATTTCTCTCTCTCTCTCTTTCTCATTTGCTCTTAAGTTGGAATCACATAAATACAGTAATATTAGTTAAGGCCAACTGGATGTTATGGCTCAAACTTATTTTCTTACAAGTACAAGAGTTTGGGTACAACCTAGACTGCATAGTAGGTTTGAGCTAGTTGAGGGCTCCAGAGTGAGACTGTCTCATGAAGAATAATAATAATGTTGATGGTAATAATAAAACTAAACTTCATAAATATTTTCTATAAACAAACAATTTCTTTTTTAGCATCATACAAAAACAATAAAACTCAAGAAATTTAGTATTTACCAAGTAATATTATCTATTCCATAACCCATATTCATACTTGTCAGTTTTCTACCTCACATAGCTGTCAATATTTCATCACATCCACCATCATCAGTGCTTTTATTTGTAATGTCCTTTAGATATAAAGTTTTTACTAAGTTGTGATCTCTGTTTCAGGACCTTGACATAAAAAACAAATCAAAATTTACCTTGTAGTAGGTATGTGACAAAATGGACCCATTCTAAGTCATGTGAAATGTGAGTTTTATGAACTATGTACAGCTCTTTAAAGATCGTTGTGTAGACTCGCTGTATGTCAACTTCACACAAGTTAGACAGATCTAAGAGGGGAAATCTCATTTGATAAAGTGCCTCAATAAGAACTGGCTGTATGAAACCCTATACAAAATTTTCTTAATTAGTGACTGATCAGAAGGGCCCACCACATTGTGAGTGATGCCATCCCAGGACTAGTGTTCCTGAATTCCATCAGAAAGGAAGCTGAGCAAACTATGGGGAGCTTCCAGTAACCGACATTCCTACATGGTCTCTGCGTCAGCTTCTGCCTCCTGGCCCCTGCTAGGTTTTAGTGCCTATCTTGACTTTGTTTAGTGATGGACTGTTATTTGGAATGTTAGCAAAACAATTTCTTTCCTCCCAAATTGCTTTGGTCATGGTGTTTCATCATAGCAATAGAAACCCTAAGAGAACAGTCAAAACTTAAAAGGAAAATTACTTTTACCACTTTTACCACTGAAAGTTCTTTTGTAATCCTTGGCCTCACCACCTGGGCCCAGGTAAGCAGGCATTTGCTCTCTTGTACTGTAAATTAATTAGGCATTCCATAGTTTCATATACTAAGCACAACTTTGTGATTGGTTCCATATTTCTTTGTATCTTTTATTGTTATTATTATTACTTATCTAACTCAATCTTATTTCATGGGTTAGTAATTCATTGTTTTTGTTACTAAACACTTTCCTATTACTCAGATTTTCTAGAATATTTGTCATTCACACATTCATATATGTTGTGTTTCTAAGTATTAACAATTATTAATGAATTTCTTATGCTAATTTGTGTTAGTCACTGTATGAATATATATTTAATTCTTTTTGGTAAACATCTAAAACTCTGATATTAGAATCCTTGTGTTAAGTGCAATTTCATTTAACAAGAGACTTCCAACATGTTTCACATGGCTTATATCATATTACTTTCTTTGTATCATGGGAGAGTTCCCTTTGTCCCTTGTCTTTGCCAATACTTGATGGTCTCAATGCTTTGGATTTTTACTATTGTGATGAATTTAGGATTTTGCATTTCTCTAAGAACTGATGATATCAACCATCATATTTCAAATACTTATTTGTCACTCATATGTTTTGTTTTGTCAAATATTTGTTCATTATTTTCTTACCGCCCATTGGCTTTGTCTGTCTTCTAACTGTAACATTGTAAGAGGTTTGTGTAGCAATATAATGTAACATTGCATTTGACAGAGCTATGTGTTAAGCATTTTCTACTGTCTAGTCTGCATAATCTGAAAAAAACATTCAGTAATAAAAATTAAACATTTCATTCAAGTTTGACTTATCACTTTTATGCTTTCATAATAAGTATTATAAAAAGTTTCTTATTTCAAATTTGCATAGATTTTTAACAGCTTTATTTTTCTGAGATATTATAATCTTCGCTTACACATTTAGCTCAAGGTAATGTTTTTTCTTTATTTACATCTTCCTGTATGTGTGTGTGTGTGAGTGTGTTTTTCTGTGTTATCACATGACGTGTGTGTATGGGTGCTTCAAAGATCAGAAGAGGGCATTGGATCCCCTGGACTTGGACTTTTAGGGGGATTTGAGTTACCCATGAGCTGGGAACTGAACTCAGGACCTCTGTAAGAGTAATATGCTCCCTCCTCTCATTATAAACCATAATAGATACTTATTGAGTACTTCCTATGTACCCATTAATGCACTGGGCACTAAAATCAACTTTACTCTTTGGAGAGACATGTTTGACTATTTTATTTTGAATAAAAACTTAATAGAAATAGATATTCTTAATACAAAGTGTTCTGATTATGGCTTACCCTCCCACATCTCCTTCCAGATTCTCCCTACTTCTCTCACCCATCCAAATTCACATTCTTTCTTTTTCTCTCCATTNAATAATAATAATAATAATAATAATAATAATAATAAGCTAAAGTTAGATAAAATTAACAAATAAAACTCAATGGGGCAAAGTGAACAGAAGAAAAAGAGCCAAAGAAAAAGTCCAAGAAACTCATACAGACAGAGAGACAGACACATTTGCACACACAGAAATTCCTTAACAGCACAAAACTTGAAACAGTTGTATATATGCAAAGTACTTGTAAGAAATGAAAAAACTCTAACATAGCATTATGAGAGAAACAAACTCAGAAAATGTCACTGAATTCATTTTGTGTCGCTCTTCTACTGCTGGGCATGTGGACTGATCATAAGAGAGGCTTACAGTATCTTATTCTCATTGTTGTTTGTATTTCCTAATGAATAAGGCTTTTGAACAATTCTTATGTGTATCTTAACCATTGGAGATTACTCTGTTGAGAATTCTCTGTTTAAATCTCAGTTGTAAGGGGCTGAGTTTTCATTTCCCAGCTGCCCAGACATGCAAAATAATCAGATAGAAACTATATTATTTAAATCACTGCTTGGCCAATCACTTAAGCATATTGCTAGCTAGATCTTACGTCTAGAATTAATCAATTTACAGTATTTTATATTGTATCACGAGGCTCGTGACAATGTTCCAGCTGGCTACTCACATCTTTCCCCTCAACATGGTGTCTCTTGACTCTGCCTTCTTTCTTCCATCATTCAGTCTAGTTTTCCCTGCCTAGCTCTGTTCTGCCCTGCTATAGGCCCAAAGCAGTTTCT